>JADANM010003811.1:9459661-9477517 GCA_026213755.1 Eurema hecabe | reverse complement strand
AACTTGCATTATGCAATTTCAACATTCAGTCCGCTAACACGATAAAAAATCGGCTATTCTCCAATTTTGGATTATAGAACAAGGAAGCATTAGATCCAGATCGAGCGAGCCTTTGCAGTGAAAACTCAACGTAATTAATATAATAATAGTTTGGGGGGGCGGGTATATAGCCTGCGAGGGACCTCGGGCGCCATTCGCCGCGCGTTTCCCCGCGCATGCGTACGCGAGTGACAGTTAAAACTTCAAAATGACCGCCAAAATTTACGTAAGTGTCACGTATGTCAAAAATGTGCATAGATTTTCGGTTTCAGAACGCACCCGTGTTTATAGTTTTTTTTTAGTGATTTCTGTGATTGTGTCAGATAGATGTGTTTGTGAGAGGTTGTTCTAAACCGCATATCTATGTCCATACCGCCATTCTATTGTCGCATGTGAATTTATGTGGGATTTCTGTTTGTTAAGGATATTGTTTGCTTAATTAAATGTTGCCAGCATTAATAATTATTTTATTAATTTAATTTTTAAAATTTATTTAAAAATAAAAAATTAAAATTGGAAAGGTCGCGTTTAAGTCCTAAGGTCATCAAGTGAGACCTTTATCTAAGTGGGTATCAAGTTGATCATAGGTCGTGCGAAGCAATACCGGTATTAAACTTTGTTGCAAGTTATAAAATAGATGAAACTGAACTTTAAATCCATTTTTGCCCGATTTGCACAATCCTATTACTATTATAAAGGCGAAAGTTTGTAAGTATGGATGTATGGATGTATGGATGTATGGATGTATGGATGTTTGTTACTCTTTCACGTAAAAACTACTGAATGGATTTGAATGAAACTTTACCACAATATAGCTTATACATCAGAGTAACACATAGGCTACAATTTTTGAGGATTGTAAGGGAGGAAAGGGAGGGTCACAGTTTATATGAAAGTCCACGCGAACGGAGTCGCGGGCAATAGCTAGTTTTAAATATTCTAATCCATATGTTACGTGAATATAAATAAATAATAAAAGATATTGTTTACAGAATTAATTAATACAACTGAAAAGTGTTTAATTTTGTTTTTGCATCTTTGGTAATAAAAAATATATAAATAATAAAATGGAAGGAGTTAAAATTAGATAAATACAGTTAGAGCACAATAAAATTACAATTGCGTTTAAATTAAGATTACATGTTTAATTGAATAATGTTTGGTATTCATACAGTTTAAAAAATGAACACTTCTTAATCTTAAATAAATATTAGACATTACGAATTGAATAGTGAGTTTTTGTAGATCGATCGAAAAATAATTTCAAAACTTACCTACATATTTTATTTTCTTTATGGCTTCTAATAATTTTTTTTAATCTCATTATTAAATTAACATCTTTATTATTACTTTAAAATGTTTATTTTTAATTCCTAACGAAATTAATTAAAATTAGAAAAAAATCGATATTACGTAACATTACGTGGATTGGAATGCATAAATATATATTTTCCTCGCTATGATGAAATGATATGCTAAAACGTACCGTTAGCGCATACAGTTAGAATACATTTTGCATTAGAATCGATTTCACTTTCGTTAAAGTGAAATTAACGGAAGTAGAGCGTTGTGCGCACTAAATATTAATAACTTGTTTGTAAACATTGTTACTTAATCTATTTATAGATATAGATTTATACTTAAATATAAAAAAAACCAACTTATATGTTGCGTAGTATATAACTCTATGTCAGACCTGAACTATTAAGATATATATTTTTTATATTCCCTGGATTATTGCGATAAAAGTTCTTAAGTAGAAAAAGCTACCTTTTATTCCTACGTTTAAACCTACTCTTCTTGAACAACCTATTTACAGATACTTATTTAAAAATGAGATAATATGCTTTATTTTTGAGAATTTCACGATGTCGAACTAATTTCTAGCTTTTATTAAATAAATGTAGGTTCAATACATGTATTTCAATTTTTTGAAGAAATAAAGTTCCTATTATAATATTATTTTTATTATTTGATATCGTAGGGGAATTTTTTGATTTTGCATGAATTTAAAATATATACCGAATAATATATAATGTGTACCGAAAGTAAAGTAATTAACAATTAGTAATCAACAATCTGAACAATCGTAAACGATAAAATATAGGTACGCTGTTATTTAGTTGACTTTTCTACATAAAGGTAAAAAAAAAGTTGGAGAAAAAAATCGTAGCTTTTTTACGAAGGATTTTTTTCAAAAGTATAATTATCCTGATTAATGGGAAGTCAAAAGGGCTTAGCTCATACAGCCTCGTCTTTAATATTATGTTTTTTTTTATTAAAAAAAGGCGAAAAGTCTTTCGAAATTTAATTCAACCACCGCATTAAAATCGGCTGTGTAGATTCAAAGATTTAAGAAGCATACATTTTTTTTTCTATAACATGAAGAGGGGAGACGAGCTCGACGCACTCCTGATGGTAAGAGTAACGCCAGCCCATAGCCAATGCAGTGCTAACCGGAACTTTGCTATAAAGCCCAACTCCGTGCAGGGTACACTACACCGACGCTCCCCACTTTGAGTCATCAGATGTTAAGACTCATTAGCCCAGTAATTTCACTGGCCTTCCGACCATATACTTCCCATATTGACAGACAGAAGAAACCAACTTTGTTTAATATTAAGCTATGTAATTATTTAGCCTCTTAATAACATGTGTACAGATAATTTATATTTAGGGCTGTGGGCAGTAGATCTATGACCGGATATAACGCACTAAGCTGCGTTTAATCTGTGGGCGTGGGACAGCGTTAAATGTTAAATGAAATTTACAATTTATGGTGAAATTGTTCAGCTTCACCGCTTGATGTTGTTGGCTGGTTTATTGTTTACGATTATGTATCTGATCTTGAGTAAGCGGGTATTATAGTCTGTGAATAATGATGGTAATAGACAGTAGACGTTAGTGCAAATTATATGGAAAGTGTTGTCTATAGTTTTAAGGTTATCTGTATTGGAAATGATATAGATGACAAACAACAGTTATTTTTTTAATTCCTTGTATCGTTCTACTTTAATATTATTATTAAACCAGCAACCAGCTCGGGATTCGCACTCATATATTATGCATGTAATATACATATAAAGCTACCTCTTGAAACTCTCTTTCTATTAAAAAAATGCATCAAAATCCGTTGCCTCATTTTACCATAGGAGGAAACCTCGGCTAAAAAATCATATTACATTGTATATTTTCATGTAAAGTGGTACTAAGTTCGTATTTAATATAAATTTATATTATAACTAGCTGACCCGAGCCCACTTCGATGGGCATAATGTTAAACAATCTTTTCGGTTTTTTATATAGCCTATGGCACTCAGCAATAATGTAGCCTTCCCTTGGTAAATTTTTTTTAATACGGTCCAGTAGATCCCGAGATAACCCCGTACAATTTAACAAACACACAAACTTTACTTCTAAATATTAGTATAAATTAAGTGCATGTTAAAAAATAGAACGTACCATAGCTACCAATTTCACAAGATGTCTAAGACTCAGTCATAGATAAGAGAACAGACGAATAATTGCCATAGATTAATGTCTATTGTTTTTGGGCGATTGCACGATTACAGATAATATTCTAATCGCCGGCTTGAGCAAGCTTTGATCTGGTACAGATAAAACACGCGATAAGTTTATTTTTTGATGTTGACAGGAATGATACTGAAAAATATAACCTTATTTTTTTAAAGGTCGATTACTGCTTTATTAAATACTAGCTATTGCCCGCGACTCCGTCTGCGTGGACTTTTATATAAACTGACCCCCCCTCCCCTCTTATAACCCTTTTCTCCAGTTAAAAAGTGGCCTATGTTATTCTCCAATATTTTCAACTAACTGAATGCCAAAAATCAGGTCGATTCGCTTAGCTACTTAGAATTACAAACAAACAAACACACTTTCACATTTATAATATTAGTATGGATTAAATTTTATTTTTTAATATGCGGGCTTGGATTAATGCCTGCTTGTCGATTTTTACGATAATAATTGTATAAACAATAATAATATCAAGACTTTTTTACATTTTCTAGCTTTCCAACGAAGACATATTTTTTTTTTAATTATTAGTAGATATACTTTTAAGTATTTATAGAACAAAATATTTTATAGTATAATTAATTCAATTCTTGATGAAATAGCAAAGCTATGTTGCCATGTAAGTAGATTAAAAAATAAATAAAAAAATCCCGCCAAAAACAATGTCAGTTTTGTTTGCATTTGGTTCCCATGTCCATTAGCACGTTGAAAGATTGTTTCTAGATCATACGATAGATCTTAGAATGGAATATAATAGTATTCGTTGTATGAAAGATGGATACTTTGTTTAGACTAACAATTTGTTGAAATTTGATAGTGAGAATTTTTTTGTTTTTAATTCGGTTTCGTAATGCGTATTTGGTTAGAGTTGCATTGTAGTAACAAAAACTTCATATTTTGGATCCTTTGCTTGTTAAAATACAATTTTAAAAATTTCATCTTATTCATAGTTTTTTTGAGATTAATTACGTTTATTAATAACATACACTACCTGTGCCCGACCTCTGTCCTTGTATTTTTCAACGCTAATAATTCTACAAAAATACAAATAAAATTAATTAAAGTTAAGGCCGCTTCTAATAAGTATTGAGTTACTAAACTTTCTTAAAAAAAAATTGACAGATACGATTTGACAGCTGTTTCCCGCCAAAAACTACAGTGAGAGTAAAAAATTAATAGACTAACATTATGGTGTGAGTGTTGCCATAATAGCCAGTTAGTGGTCTTAATGTTCGCTTATACATATTACGTGATCACGTTTCTCTGTGAAAAAGGAAAATTAGAAAATTGTACGCTTTAAATTAACAACATAATGGCGTTCTCATAATTACATATGCGGAATTTTTGCGATTTAAGACGCTAAAGAAAAAGGCGGATTACAATGGAATAAGGAGATTTGCGTATACCCTATTGTAGTGTTTTAATGTTTTGTTCCTTTTTTACCTATGATACGACTGTGAGCTATTGCAGGTAAAGTTATTCACCCCAAATATTGAAGAAATTTTTATACGCACAGATATACGCAGGCATTTTCCAAAGAAAAAACTCATTGCACCAAAACGGTTTTCAATTTTTTTATTATTAAACTACAATTCAATTATTATTAATTTTCAAGCTATTTAAGATTAACGAATTGAAAAAAAGACAATGTTTTTTTATAACATAGGAGGCAAACGAGCAGGCGAGCCACGATGGAAGTGGTCATCGCCGCCAATCAACACTCATAGAGCTTGACAGCTCTGGAGTGGGTTGCCGTCCTAATACTAGACTATACGTTATGGCGTCTTTTAAATGTGGAGCAAGTACTTCATTATATTTCTCCTCATTGATTGCACATTAAAAAGTAATACACAATTAATAATAAATAAATAAAGACTAGTTAAGAATTAGCAAATACAGAACCACTGAACCGACCTCTATTGTGTTTGCTCTCTTAGATACGTCTCTGACTATCAGAAAAATTATTTAAAAAAAGAATCTAATCTCAGAGGTATTGCTTCGTACTTTAACATAACAAAGATTCTTATCACGAAGGACTAGTGCAATCGCCACGCTATTATTAGTGAATTATTAGTACTTAAAGGTCAAGGTGGAGGAGCGGATAAAAAATGACCACGACCGTAACCATAGGTACGTCTCAATAAATCAGAGGTTATAAGTAAATGTCTGCAACCGTATCTCGATAATTGAATTTTTAAAATTGCTTCATGTGTCTTATACTTTGCTAAACCTAGACGAGGTACTCTACGAATGAAATAGTCGGTGATATGGAAAAAAATTGATATCGCTTATCCAGTTACGGAACTTAAGCTACTCTAATAAGGATTGAATATCAAAGTCAAAAGTATCTTTATTCAATTAGGCCACATAAAGTAACACTTTTGAATCGTCATGGTATTACAAAACATTTACCACCGGTTCGGAAGGCAGCTTCTACAGAGAACCGGCAAGACACTGATAGTTGTTCTTTTTAAAATAAGAACATACAAATGTAAATATAAGAGTTTTGAAGGGAATCGTGCGGCGTCTATTTGTAATCTCGATTGAATATTCCTTTTTTGGTGCATAAAGTGATTTAATGTATGATTGTGATAGTGAATCATGCAGTTAACTAGCTAATAAGTGTCCAAGAAATGAAGAATTCATTTGAGAGCGCTTAGTAGCGCCGTTCCGATTGCTAAAAGATTCGTCGAGGGTTTTTTGTAAAGCTCACTATCACTTTACAAAAGACAAAGAAAAATATAACTAAAGACGTGGCTGTATGGGCTTTGTCCCTTTGCCTTCCCACTAAATGGGAGAATTATACTAAAAAAAAACAATCGTAAATATAAACAAAATCTCGACTATTATAATATTTATACATGAAAAAGGTCACTGTCCTGCGCGCGTTAAGAAAAATCAGTTTGTAGTATTGTTGTCGAAACATAACAAAAACTTTTTATTTTCATTCTGTAGTTCTAAGTCGCTCAAAAATTGTATTGAAAACTCCTCAAATTGACGTCGGATTAGAGATTATCCAGATCTTCTTGCACGCTAAATTTCAGCTAAATTCATTCAGTACTTTATGTGAGAGAATAGCAATTATGAAAATACCTACAAATTAAGAACATACTGGTGTTTAATATCTAAGAAATATACATTTGTAGGTCCTTTAATCTAATGTCTAGTTAGATATATGGAACCATGAGCATTCAAATTTATCTCTTGGCCAATATTTAGACGAATATAACCTATATATTTTCAATACCAACTTGTATCATTTAACAATAACATTGCTAAATAGTTAATGTATAAACTAGCCAATGTGATACGGACTCGCGCACGTAGAGTTCCGTACCATGTAATATAATATTTTCAATATGTTATTATTTTTTTAGTATCTGTTGATATAGAAGCAACAGAATAACATTAACTGTGACAATTTCAACTATCTAATCACGGTTCGTGATTTAAGAGATGTACGGTCAGCGAAGTCTTAGCAATAGGGTTATAGGTCGCGTCACGGATGTTTAGCGCTGGACGCGCGCAAGAAAGACAACACGACTTGGGAACCAATCAACGGTTGCGCACCCGACGATCACGCGCCACGCACGCCGCGCCGTCCCCTCGATACCTTATTTTTGACTTTTTCGTTCAGCGCTAAAGATTCGTGACGCTACTTCTACGTTCTTTACCCTTTTTGTACAGAACTCTCAAAACCAATTAAAGCCTCAATGCTACAATAAATCATATGTCCAGCCCTAAGCGATTACAAAATGTAATAAAAGATAATAACAAAACGATTCATTGTTAATTGTGAACAATTAAGCTTTAAGCTAGCTATGGCGCGGTCACGATGTCGGTTCACCTGTCAAAGGTCATGAGTATATTATTATCTTCCGTGTCAATTTAATGTTGCCAGTGTTGAAAAATAATTTAACTTCCGATGAATCATAGAAAAAAAATATGGTAATCAATTTTTAATAATTGATTTAGGTTTTGTATTGTATATTAATTGTTGTATATAATTTAAATGAAGTGGTTTTTATGTAAATATATTTCTTGTTGGACTTCATAATATTATAATATGTAGAAACACTTTTGATTTCTGGTAGTATCAATATAAAAAAAGCATAAAGCAAATTTAAAGCCAAAAAGTTATAACCTTGAAATTTATTATTTATCTCAAAAAAAGAAATCTCTTGTACATGCTAATAATATGTTGTTTTATCGAAAGATCTAAATGAATAAATCATTCGAAATATCAGACACTAACGTCGTAGACCTCGTCAAAGAGACTCAATAAAAACTGCAAGGCTACAGATAACACAACAAAGGGTTTGGCACAATGTCTTGTTTTTTCCCGCGCAAACGTATGCAAAACAATGAATATACCGGGAAAATTGTTGGGACGAATGCTGAATGGGATATAAAAAGGCTAACAATATTTCGTTTGACATTTAAATGTTTTTGATTTTTTTCTGTTATTCTTATTTATCGATTAAACAAAACCAAAAATCGGTTTTCTATTATAGTCTGTACGTCATAATATGTCATTCAGATTGAATTTTTTTTTAATTTAAAAAGGAGTTCTAAGATTAAATTGTTCGATATTTGCTGTTACGTTACCAATATTGTTTAACGTATTTAATCCACAAAGGATTATGGATTATACTTTTTGTTGCATTCTTTGAATCCACAAATAAACATGTAACTTCACTCTTAAGATTAGCGCTCCAAACTGAAGCTTCGTTCAAAACTTTACAATCTTAGTAAATACGTCTTCTACCTATATTTAAATAATTATTCATCTGTGGTTCAGTAATAAGTAAGTTTTATGACAAACTGGCAACATTAAGAGGCTGAAAGAGTTGTCAAATACAGCATTCTCTTACGTGACATAACGTAACTTGGTACAAGTTGCCTTCGTAATACAATACGAATAAATTATCGTAATAACTAAGCAACTGGAGTGTGAAGACTCATACAATATAAGAAAGTATTATAATTAGCAGGTAATTTTATGGTCTTGCGTTTGGAAAGGTTTTTTTTTTTAATTTGGTTATTATTTTTGTTTCGTTATATTTGGTTGGTAGGTAGGGTAGGAACTAGGAAGAATTGTCTTCTGACATTTTGGTGTGACATAGACTACAGATTTTATCTGTTGTCGATTTATAAAAGGATACTTTTTAAGAGTTTTGGCGGGAATTGTGCGGCGTCTATATGTAATCTCGATTGAATATTCCTTTTTTGGTGCATAAAGTGATTTAATGTATGATTGTGATAGTGTATCATGCAGTAAACTAGCTAATAAGTGTCCAAGAAATGAAGAATTCATTTGAGAGCGCTTAGTAGCGCCGTTCCGATTGCTCCAAGATTCGTCTAGGTTCTTCGTAAAGTTCACTATCACTTTACGAAGGGCAGAAAGAAATGAAGTGAAGTGTAAAAATAATAAATAAGATATGACCTAAAGGTCTTTGTTACCAGGTCATTAAATTAAATAAATATTAATAAAGGATACCTTTTAAAAATGGTTTCTATTCTGTTACCATAGAAACAAAATACGCGGGAAAAGTGACAGGTCACATCTAGACTTAAATAAGTCGTAATTACATGACTTTTATTTCAAACTACAAGTTGCTAATAATAAATCATTACTATTGCTTTCTAGTATATTATTGTATATTTAATTCTATATTAACGCGGTTTTCCACCGGATTTCCTCGTTTTAACATTTATGAATTTACCGCGCTTTCTCCAAAGCGTTTTTATATGTCGCCGCCATTTTGTATATTCTTAAGCTTGTAATAGCCATATAATTTAAAACTTATGAATTTGCTCTCATACAGAGTTTTTTCTCTGCATTGGAATAGACAATAGATATAATCTGTCATCTATATCTAAACACCAAAAAAGACCAAAATATTAAGCCTCTACAAAAAGTCGTAAGTTGAAAGTGCAAGAATTTTTAAGGCCTAAATCAAGTAATAATTAAATACAATACCTTCTTATATAATTTTACTATATTATCTGTACCTAGGTAGTCAGTTACCATACCAAAAATAACCAAAATGGTCATAGACAAAGTCTATAAAGAACGAAACGTTAAATCAACAATTGCTCTACATAAAGCCCTTTAGACCGGTCCGTAACATTCTACTTGCGTAATAATACTTGTTGCAAACTTATATTGCCCTGGTATGTAGATTCGTTGACGATGAAATTTTTTTTTTACTTGATTGAAATTAAAGCTGCCTGTAAGAAACCACTTACTTGCTATAAGGCTGCCTGCCTATTATGTCCTTACTTATTAGTCCCAACTTAGCATTGCAAGACTTCTAAATTATAATTTTTTTTATAGGTGTAGTAAGCCTTCAAAAAATGTCAATGAAGCTTACTTCCAAAGATTTAAATTAAAATTCATTGCAAATTTCCAAATTCTTTCATTAATTATATTACTACGCAAAATACTTACTCCCCTAAACATAAGCCGTAGCCAACAAGCAATATTCAGAATCATTCTAGAAATTGACCCTCCGTGTTTTCAGTGTAGAACTTAGCGTAACGGCTATTATCTATACCTACTTATAATAAATCTGTAGATAGGTCAATTCTGTACATTAAATATATTTCGAAAATAACTATCAGGGGGTGATTTGGGATCGATACTGAAGCCAAAAATGCAATTAGTAAAATTTTTGTCTGTCTGTTTGTATAACCGTTATAGAAACAAAAACTACTTGACGGATAATATTTTGTATCCAGCTACAACGAACTGTCGATTTTTTACGAAAAACGACGGAAACGCGCACGAAGTCGCAGGCGACAGCTAGTTTATAATAATCAATACATTGCATAAAACAGTCGCTTTGTCTGTCCCTATATCCTTATGTATGCTTAAATCTTTAAAACTGCGGTACCGATTCTCATGCGGCTTTTTTAAATAAAATAAATAAATATTTTCAGGACATTTATACACAGCGCCATCTAGTTCCAAGCTAAGCCGAAGCTTGTGTTATGGCAACTAGATAACGGAATAAATTACATATACATACTATTCTTTTGTAAATACATATATACAATACATAGCAACACCCAGACCCCAGAAAAATACAAATGTAAATTACAAATATATTTGTATTTTAGAAAGGATTGTATGTATAATATATGCGAGCAAAGCCGGAACGAGTCGCTAGTAAAATAATATTACACACAAGGCGAGGCGTGTTCACCTCAACCGTTATTGTAAGACATTCTTTAAAAATATTTAAATTTAATTATTTTTATTCACACGACTCTTCTTGTACTTGAAGGTCTCTTGTGAAATACGCAGTTCCCAAAATTGTGTGTCGCATTCACATATACAAATTACAATAACATTTGCATAACTATGTAATTACAAAATAAAGTAATAAACATTGTTTAATTAGTTTTAGCGAAAATTAATAATTATGTTTCTCTTTTTCAGGTAAGTGTGCTGCATAGACTGAGTAATGTCGTGAGTAAAGCTATTTAAAGCTGGAGCTATTTAAAAACATAAACATCTTCGCTCTAAAAATAAATTAAAAAAAAAGATAAATTGAAACGTTAGCAAAACTTGGAACATATGTCATCGCACTGGCAATTTATAAAAAAAAAACAAAATTGACGTTATTTTGACAGCATGCTACCGCCTATAGTGACGTTTTATGACACATTATATTTTCTACACGGTTTGAATAAGGAAATCGAAAAAAAAAGTTTTTAATTCAAAAAAAGCCAAATAATAACACTGATCATTATACTTTCCGTAATATAAATACTTTATGTTTGTGATATGTGATATAGTATTTTAATTAAGATAGTTAGGTATCCAAGAATGCGTCAGAATGTTTGCCAGATATAAAATGTTAAACAATCAATAAAAATAATTAATTATATTTATACTGACAAATTCCATCTTGAATTTCCTGTTGTCGACAAATAAGAATGTGTATAGAATGTTACATATATAGTCAACGGAAGGCATTTTATTTAAATATATTTGCTCTTATAATATTAATGTACATAGTATACACATTTAAGGGTGCCTCGCTTAAAGCTATATGAAAAACTTAACCTGTGTTCTTTTCTGTATTTCGGAATATCTTAAGCTCTTTTTACAAATAAAAATGCCCTAAGACGTTACGAGACCAAATTTGATGGAAATAAAAACTGAATTTATTGTATCTTATATCTATATAATTCAAAGGTGACTGACATAGTGATCTATCAACGCACAGCCCAAACCACTGGACGGATCGGGCTGAAATTTGCAGTGCAGGTAGATGTTATGACGTAGGCATCCGCTAAGAAAGGAATTCCCGAAATTCCCGCGGGAACGGGGAATTAGCGGGAAAAACCTTTTGTATGAAAAATCTAAACCGCTTATGTTAGACGCTTGAAATTTGGCATGCAACCTTAGGAAACTTAAAGGTTATTTGCAACAGGATATTGTAAAATTCCAACGGGGACGGGAGTTAGCGAGAAAAAACATTTGTATGAAAAAATATGAACCGCATACGTTAGACGATTGAAATTTGGCATGCAGGTACCTTAGTAAACTTGAAGGTTATTTGCACCAGGATGTTGCAAAATTCCCTGGGGAACGAGAGAAAGCGGGAAAACATTTGTATGAAAAAATCTTCAAAAAAAGATAAATAAGGGAGGGAAGAGGGTGTCATAGTTTATATGAAAGTCCACGCGGACGGAGTCGCGGGCAACAGCTAGTTTAATGATAAACCTTCATCTTGAATCACTCTAAGTATATCTAATAAAAAAAACCGCATCAAAATCCGTTGCGTAGTTTCAAAGATCTAACAGGGACAGCGAAAAGCGACTTTGTTTTAATATATTTTTTTTTATTTCTCGCAGTTTAGTTTAAAGTCGGTTTATTTTTGTTAAAATTGTATGCGATAAAAAATCGTAGTAGTATAATTATTAATCTATTGTCCGCCATAGTTAAGTTGTATTATGTAGGTGTAGCGACCTTGCAAACCTTTCCAATACTCCGATATGGAGCGGAGTCATTATACATTACAAATATTAGGTACTCTTACTTAATCCTTAGATTATTGTGCAATGTAATACTATTAAAATAAGGTTAATGTCGAAAAAAGGGTTTCTAATACTATCGTCATTATGTAGTTTTATAAAACAGAGTATATAACAAGTCGGTGCCCTTATCAAGGGAACTCTTGAAATATTTCTTTTTCAAAAAAAAAAAACCCTTCCGAGAAAACAATAAAAAATATACGATCGTACTGAAAACTTAGATCTTCTAACAACATCATAATTATAACCGTTTTATTATTTTTTATATAGCTACTGTAAATATCTGAACGATTTGTGTCGGTGCCATAATATGTGTCATGATTTGGATGAAATAGGCTCCTGAAAAACAGTCCTTACTATCTTGGGAGCCTGGGTAATCTTTTTGTAAATTACCTGTATGGAATTATCCAATATGGAAAATAATTTATTATAATAATTTTTTTATAAAAAATAATGTTATGAGGGTTATACAAATATGAAAAATTTTTGCTTGGTGATTCATATAATATAATTGAGAAGCAATTTTCTGTAAACATTCACCTGGTTGACCTTGCTTCACTGCCCTTTATAACTAAGACCTTAAGTTTTGTGAGTACCATAGTTTGAGTAGGTTTAATGGTACATAGAATCAGTGGAGGAGCTTTGGAGCCAGAGGGGGGTCACATGTCAGTCGTAGTCAAATAAACAGCGTGGGCGCCAGGAGACATATAGTTGTGGTCAAATAAAAATAGGTATTTCTATAAATAAATTTAAATTCAATTAGGATTCCACCTTGCTCTGGAACCAGATCAGGGGGGTCATGACGCCATAACCCCCCCCCCCTGGAGCCACTATTGTACAGAATAATAAAAATTAGGATAAGAAGTCAGTATAAGCAAGCAAAGTGAAGCTATTTAAAAGCAGACAATTTTGTCTGCTTACGTAGATCGTCGCCACAATACATCTCATCGAGATTCAAATGTTTTTCGTAGATTTAAAATTTTCCACATTTAAAGGGTAATTTTTTTAAGTTAATCATATAGTAGATGGTGGAACAGCGTAGTGGTTTATTTAGTTTGAGTGTAATTTACTTTTCTGCTTTTACTACGCGAGTTTGATTAAAGATTTTTATCTCCTTTTTCATATGTCTCGGAGAAAAAGACCATGACTCCAGATGGATATTACGATATATTTTATCAACTATATTTACTTTCAATAACTTTTTAACCATAACAAAAATTTAACTCCACAATTAAATTATAATTAAAAAAAAACAAATCAATCATCGTAAATCCTTAATTGCCATAGTTGAAAAACATTAAATCGACAGGACAGACAGTTGGTCAGACATCCGTGTCGTAACTGCCAACTGGTAACACCAAAGAGTTTTTAATGAGTTCTGCGCACGCGACGCTGTCACGGCGTTATGTCATGTTAGGAACTCTTTGGTTTAGTTGTAACGAGTATGAAAGTATTTTTAAATACCATGAATTATAGAGATAGGCAGTATCTGCTTTCGTTTAAGGAAAGCAATACGGGAATTTTGTTATCCATACTAATATCATATTATATGAGAAAGTGAAAAGTGCGTTTTTGTTTTTCTTTGCACGGCAACACGTCTGGACTGATTTAGTTGAAATTTGGTATCTAGATAGATGATAACCTGGGTTAAAACATTGGATACTTTTTATCCCGGTAGTGCCTCGGGAACGGGAACTACGCGGATAAAACCACGGGGAGCGGCTAGTCTACCATAGTTGCGAAACAAAACCTTTGATCAGTTGCCCGCTATAAAAAATGTTTGGAAAACTAATTTCAAATTAAAAAAAATTGTTAAATAGGTATTCATAATAAAAGAGAGAGGATAGGATAAGATTTTTTATAACTTTTTAATTTTTTGCCAGTTAAAAAAAAAGAAGTTAGTTAAGATTCTTTTGTCGTAATAGAAAAAGAAAACAATTTACCTACATAAAACCTACATTCAAAGCAACCTCTTTCGAAATTTCCAAAACGTTCTGGAATGTTCTGGTATATTCTCGATAACAATGTACCAACTTACATTCACATTCGCATCGTATTGGTTAACTTTTTCTTGCAATTTCTAGTAAGTTCAAGGCGCTGTGAAGATGGCCGGCTAGCCAGTCACACAGAAGTTGTTGCGAAATTATTTCTTAACGTTATAAGATTTTTATATGCAAGTGTATGTGATTGTAACAAGGTTTAGTTTATACCTATAGTGCTAAATAATATTTCGTATAATTTAATAAACATTTATTAGAGACGGTTAAACTAATGTTCATGAAATTCTATTTTTAAGTACCCTATCAATTAATATACGTATATGAAAAAAAAAACGAAAAAAATCGGAATTTTGGCGGCAATCCAGACGTCATAACTAATTAAAGTGACACATGTAGCTGTCAAAAATTAAAAAAAATCTCAGTTCTAATGAAAATTGGATAATTAGTTTAAAGTTCAAAGAGCATGCTACTAGTTCTATGGAAAAGAGTCTGTACCTATGAAATTTTCCATGATTTAACGAGTAATCAATTAATTATAATAAAAATTCCAATGGAACCTATAAATCTAACAATAATAAGTTAAAACACAAAGCTTTAGTAGAATAATAACCAATTTTAAATGCCTTATAAAAAATAATCTTTAAAATCCATTAGGCATTGTATATTTAATAATACTAGTTTATTATATGCGATCATAATATTATGCATTAAATTACTTTAAAAATTAACTAAATTATGAAGTTCAACTTCCTCTTAAAACACTTAAATGACTCCTAATTACAGACTAAATACATACATTAAAATACAGTAATTGCAACAATGAAATGCGTCATAATCACAGATAATATCAAACTGTCAAGGTCATCTGTCAAAGTGAAAGCAAAAAAGGCGGGAAACTTTTGGAGCGATTGAATTAATATTGCTATATTATAATTAGGTATAAAAACAGGTTTAATATACCAATTTATTGTATAACTAAGAGAAATCTTATAATTTATACGTGTAAAATATAAAAAAAATTGAACCACGATACTCCAATCTACGGTTGATACCGCGGGAAACAGCTGGCCACAGATAATATCAAACTGTCAAGGTCATCTGTCAAAGTGAAAGTAAAAAAGGCGGGAAACGTTGGCGGCGATTAAATCATAAATGCGTTTTATTCCACAAAGGTTGAGGTCAGTTCCGATCGATTGATTTCAAATATTGATTGATATATGTGTAGCTAACAGAAAGTTATGAAATTGTCTATGATTGATCGTTGTAATCGATTAGTTGTCTATGAATAATAGCTTCTTTTGAAGGCCAATGGGAATCAATGTATTTTTATTTTATTCTCACGTGTGTTTCTCTTGATGGTTAATTTATAGATACCTACATATATAGATGTATAACGCATAGACTGGTCCCATAATAATCGGTCCGCCGTAAGTGAATCCAAAACTGTATATATGTAAGTGTAAAAAGCACGTTCTTATACTCGATGACACGCACACAAGCCCACCGATGATAAGAAATTTACTCCATTAATGTGGAAAATATTGAAATCTACGAAAAACATACGAATATTCATACGATGCACTGCGGCGATGTAAGTAGACAAAATTGTCTAGGTTGAAATGGCTTTATTGCGTGCTCAAGTCATTTCATCTTCCTGATTGTTTATTGAGATGATAAGGTCAGTTCAGGTAGTCAAACAGAAATTATAAGAACCGGTATTTTATCTTCCTTCATAATATATTTACATATAGTTTATAAAATCAATAATTAATTTATAATATTATGGAATTGTACTGAATGTTTGTACATTAATTACGCACGCGTGCCCGGGTTAAATAAATTCGATACTTCTGCGTAAAATTATTTCTTCCCCTACAAGGCACCTGCGTTTTTCTAGGTTTTCATTTGACATAGCAAGGTAAGGCATAAGGCAATAGGTAGCAAGCATCTCTTCACTTCTTTACATTAGAAAACAACAACAAAATTTTGGAGTTTTGGCGGGAATCGTGCGGCGTCTATATGTAATCTCGATTGAATATTCCTTTTTTGGTGCATAGAGTGATTTAATGTATGATGAAAGGAGGAGGAAAGTGTCCAAGAAATGAAGAATTCATTTGAGAGCCCTTAGTAGCGCCGTTCCGATTGCTCCAAGATTCATCTAGGTTCTTCGTAAAGCTCACTATCACTTTACGAAGGGCAGAACGAAACGATTTACTGACTGGACTAAAGACGACTTGATGACGATTTTACTTGACTCATATCGACTTTTATCTTGACCACGTTGCCTCTTATTACATTGACATTGGCAAAAAGCTTAACGCTAATGCCATAATATAAGAAAATAAGAAAATAAACAACAAAATTTAAAATTATCAGCAAACAGAAAAAGGCCCAAGGTCATTTACCTTTAGTTAATAAGATGTTTACCCTAAATAATAATTTAATTATAGTTAAAAAGTAAACATAACGTCAAATTTCAAAAACAGCACTATCAAACAACCACGTGCTTGAACCACCCAAAAAAACAAATAAATATTCTGTATCTGTTTTATTGTCAATTAGACGTCACTCGAACATCATTATCGATGTTGCAATAGATTCGGATTCGATTCACAATCGAGTTTACGTAAGCGATTGTAATGGTATTTCGATCACATTCTGGCCCGCCCTCAACATTTGTTGATGAAATAATTAATTGGTTACTTGAACCACATTCGACGTTTTCCACTTAGCAATTTAAAACCATGGTATAGTAACCGTCAATTACCTTTAGCGCTGAACGAAACCTGCGCAGAAGTCAAAAATAAGGTATCGAGGTGACGGCGCGGCGCGCGGGGCGCGTGATCGTCGGGTGCGCGAGCGTTGATTGGTTGTCCCAGTCGTGTTGTCTTTCTCGCACCAATACGTCAATTACGAGCGCGATTCTACCGATGCGCAGCTATTCTCGTCAATCGCTAAACATTCGTGACGATTATTATACATGGTACAGAGTGTCAAGCAGTCGGTTTCTGCTATCTGTACCTTTAACTTCAAAAAATTATGTATTTATTCTCTTTTACAATATAGATATTCCAATTAAATAATCTTAAAATCTATTGGAAATGTTGTTACTGATGGCCGTCACTACAAAGTTATTTCTGACAGCAACTACAACAAATTAAAATGGTTTGACATGATAAGAAAGAAAATTTTAAAAATTGGTTTTCAATTTTTTATTATTTTTTTT
>JADANM010003811.1:9407387-9429167 GCA_026213755.1 Eurema hecabe | reverse complement strand
AGAACATTGCACACCTAATAATATTTAAGTGAAAGATGAATAATGAATCGGCTCGCAAAGAATATTTCAATAGCATTTACGACGCACGCATGGAACGGACAATTAAACAATTGGGACCTTACGGCGGCATAGAAAAAAGATTTCCCGCTTCAGATAATGTAGTGACAACAATAGCATTATTTGCGTAAGACATTCGCACGCTCGGGGTAGAGTGGGGCAATATATTTTATATAGGGGAGTAGTGCTCGCGGCCGGCGCCGTGGAGCCGTCATGTGGATGCCGACGCCCTACCGAGATGATTCTCCTCATACTGCTCGCATGCGTCACTTCAAACATCGCCATACCACTCGCGGATAAAAATGACACCAATATAACAGCTATAGAACCGCCATCTAATTCAACTAAGGAAATCCTCAAAGCCAGCGAGACGGGAGATCCGAGCAAAGTAGAGATTGTTAAACAAATTCGACGGTTGAACGATGATGGATCATACACTATTGGCTACGAGGCGAACGATGGGACTTTTAAGATCGAAAGCCGTGATGTTCTGGGCAACGTTAAAGGAACGTTTGGATATATCGCTGAAGACGGTGAGATCAAGCGCGTCACGTACACGTCGAACGGGGAAAGTACTCCTGTACCAGTGACTACTACACCTACTTCTCCAACTATGGTAGTGAGAGTGAATAAGACGGTCTCGTCTACTACAAGAAGACCGCTGGCAACCGTCGTCTATCCAACCAGAAGCAGTGCTACTACTCGAGGAACTGTTATCCAACCGATACCAAGAAGAAGACCTATATCGACGCGACCACCAGCAACCGAACCGACTACAGAAAAAATCAAACCACAAGAAACTACTGTGAATATACTGCACGCTTACAAACAGGATGACGCGAAGCCAATAACACAAATTTCAAATCCAATATTAGCTTCAGTGTCCGACAGTCAAATAACGAGGTCAACGAATAAAACTCCGCAAACTTTAAAGCCAGTGTACGAAGAAGTAACTGAAAAAGAACCAGAGATAGTGAAATCAAATGCTATACGACGACAGTTACCAGGAACCAGCCACAACCATCATATGGTGAGTCTTCAGCAATCTATGGGTGATGATTCAACAGACGTTTATGGAGGTCACTTATCACATGCTACTATAAGACCACTATTCACAACCACGACTGTTCGACCTAGAATAGTGCCCATACAATCTCTGGCAGCTGCAAGGCAGAGGCAACAGGACTATCAGGATGCCCAACTACAGCAACAGGAAACTAACATAGAGGCAAATACCGGCCGTGTGTATGACCAGCAGAATATAGTTACATCAAGTCCCGTGCCTGTCATTCATATAAACCCGAGAGACCATCCCGACAGGTATTACAACCAACCTGTGTACCACCGACCGGCAACTGTTCACTTCCGCACCGACCAATATTTGCGGGACAACCCTGGATCTCCTATCCCTATTGGCAACACGCGGCCCTTTCTCCAATACGAATACGAGGACAAAGTATTGGAGCCACGCATCCTAAAAGACTCCTCTCAAAAAGCGACAGTTCAGGACCCTGAAACGGTTCCCTACGATGGCAGACCGGTGCGCTTGATCCCTATCCCAGTAGACGAAAGAGGCGTACCGATACCTGGTTATCAGGCGCGGTTCGTTAAGCCAGTAACTTACAGACCTCAGCAGGTTCAACGATACGACCCATACGATGAAACGAATTCCATCACCGCCCCAGTGAGTACAAGAGACTTTAGACGCTTGCTTCACATTCTGATGCTGCGACAGAATCGTTTGCAAGCGATCATGGATCAGCTGATGCCGGCTCCTTACCACAACGTGTACAGACAGGAGGAGTTCCGACGGTATGACGACGAGAGATATGACTATGATTACAGGCAGGACTACAGCAATGACTATGAAAGTCATCGCTACGTACCCAGGAGGCGATACAGGCCATACGACTCAGTGTCTTCAGCGTCCAATAATATAGAAGAGCCAGAATATTTGCCAGTAGAGGTTCGTGAAGCTTTACTACTAAAGATGTTAATACTAGCTATAAGTCCGGACTATATGCCGACGCCTGCGCCCGCTACGGAGCTCACAACAGCTGCACCACGGAAGCAGGTGAGAAACATACAAATACTAGGAGAAGAAGGCTTTACTGATAAGAAATCTACGTAAATATTTATAGATAATACAATAAAGACACAATACTCAATTGAAAACGTTACCTTGTAAATATGTTAGAATAGATTTTTTATTACACGTTTTTTTTTATATATTGCATGTTTTATTTTTTTCATTTAAAAAGGGTTATTTGCCATATAATTTTATTTTTCTTCAAATTGTCTGTTCCCATCTTAAGTTGCATTTGTTTCATTTCCATCTCGATAACAAAATTCTATTACGTGGTGTAAAACAAAGTAGCTTTCTTCTATCTGTCCTTTTGTATGCTTAAATCTTTAAAATTACGCAACAGATTTTCATGCGGTTTTATATCAGATAGAGTGATTCAAGAGGAACATTTATGTGTAGGTTAATACTTAAATGCGGGTAAAACCGCTAGGCGACAGTAAAAGATATATCAATGGTACATAATTGTTATGTTATATGTAGCCTATATATATTCTGTAGCCTAGCTGAATAATAGTTACTAATAATATCTTACCATAAAAAGATAACAATAAAACAGTAAATAATAAAGAAATCCTCAAATAGCTGGCCCAAAGCTAATAAAAATAATATAATAAACTAGCAGACCTGTGCCCACTTCGTCGTTCATAATATTAATAATCCTTTTTATTTTTCGGTTTTGTGTATAGCCTATGACACTTAGCAATAATGTGGATCTCTATTGGTGAAAGAATTTTTAAAATCATTTCAGTAGATCCCGAGATCACCCCTTACAAGTTAACAAACGCACAAACTTTACTCCTTTATACTATTAGTATAGATAAGGAATATTCTAAAAATATCGAAATCGGTGCAGCTTTTGTCGAGTTATTTACTTTTGGTAGTAGTTACTTATCACCATTTGGCCATACATTTTTTTATTATTAATAGTCGTAGTTCGTTTTCCTGTACATACTATTCATCGTTTAGAAATAGATTTTGTCTAGACGTGTTGTGAAACAGACAAAAAGTCAAAACTAGTTCATCCATTGTACGTATGTTACGTACAGACTAACAAACTCCCACGTCGATGGATGTGGATTAGATATGAATTCAGGAAAGCTTACACGATATATAACAATCATATCTTAATATATAAATTAAATGTCACGTTGTTTGTCCGCGATTGACTCCTAAACTACTTAACCGATTTTAAATTAAATTTGCACGCCGTGTGCTGTTTGATTCAACTTAAAATATAGAATAGCTTACATCCCGGTATTGCCCCAGCAACTACGCGGGGAAGGGCTAGTAAATCATAATAATAAACACATATTTTCATCCATAGATTAATAACATCTAGAACCAAAGTATGCCGACGCAAAGTGAAGTCATTTCAACCTAGACAATTTAGTCTAACATAGATTTGGCGTGTCAGTTTATACTTCCTTAAGAAGTTGATTCATTTTATATATTGTAGGCAAGAAGGAGTCACCTTTATCATACAACTAGCTGTTGCTCGCGACTTCGACCCCGTCGTATCTATTTCTATTATTATGTTATAGTGAGTCAATCTTAGAAGATAGACATATACTGTCGCGGACTTTTTTTGACATTATATAAAGAGGAATAATTCTTTCATACATATTATTTTTGTATCTTGAACCGTTTTCGCAGCGCACGCAAAGGAAGCTCTCAAAGATGAATAATTTTCCCCGTTTTTTCCATATTTTCCATTATATAGTCGCTCCTATTAGTCGCAGCGTGATGGTATGTAGCCTAAAGCCTTCCTCGATAAATGGTCAATTCAATTAAAAAAGAATTTTTCAATTCGAACCAGTAGATCCTAAGATTAGCGCGTTCAAACAAACAAACAAACAAACTCTTCAGCTTTATATAATAGTATAGATATAGATATTAAGTAGAGATGGGCCGAGTACTCGGTTGATACTCGTTACTCTGCGTACTTGGCGGGTTTTGTAATACTCGTACTCGGCCCAATAACTCGGTTAGACTTTGTTATTTGATAACGAGTATACTTTGTTTAAAAAAGAAGAATATTTAGGTAGATGTAATTAAAATAACCGTGGTAACAAACCTTTTTAATTATTTATATATAAAAGAAAGTCGTGTTAGTTACTTCACTTATAACTCAAGAACGGCTGAACTGATTTGGCTGAAAATTGGTGGGGATGTAGTTTAGAACCAGGAGAAGGACATAGGATACTTTTTATCCAGTTTCCGGGGGAATAATTTTTTAATGAAAGTAAACGCGGACGGAGTCGCGGGCAACAGCTAGTTATTTATATAATATGGAGTTAAGACGCGCAACGTGATATGTGATATGTGAAAGTTTGTACTTGTTTACTCGCGCGAAATTGGAATTTGATAGAACAGAGTTACTCGGCCGAGTACTCGGTAGAAAAAAAATGAGCCGAGTAAAACTCGGTACTCGCTCGTACTCGGCAAAATTGTCACTCGGCGCATCTCTAATATTAAGTGTAATGTGTATTAGTGTAATGTGACACGGCTTTTAAAAGACGAAGGCTAAAGATAACAAAATATCATCTCTGAAAAGATTCCTTTTTTTATATATACCGCACACGGACGGCACAAAAATGAAGCCAAATAATTAATATAACATTCTAAAGCACTTCAAAACAATGCAAGAATGTTAACAAGTCAAAATAAACGAAGCCGTGCTTCACAACAATAGACAACCTTCACGCGTGTGACCAGCGAATATAATGCTCCCTTCTGATATTACTTAAGACTGTCCTATTAGTTGAAAACTGGAAAAATGAAAAATATTGAGGATGGAATAAAAATAGAAATTGATCTTGTTTTCCAATTAGATCGCATTATGCGGCATAATATTTATCATTGAATGTTTCACTTACATCTTTCTTTATTCATATATCGAGCACTCCCAAAGGTACTAAGTAGTGCTTTCGCTTGATGCGTGTACATATGCAGGGACAAAAAACGAACAAATGTTTTTCTTTAATTTGACATTGATTGAAATGTCGCATTATGCTCTGTAATTGAAAAACACTGTGAATGAACTTTCATACTACGGCAACTTTCATATCGGCAATTCGATGCCCACACTGGAAAAATATATTTGTACTTTCAGGGTCGGTCCTGGTATTCCAATCTTTGCTATCATTTTAAGCTGCTAGATTCTAGATATAAGAAAAATATCATTGAAAGATGTCGGCTGGCCAATATAGCTGAAATTTTGTATGTTATCTACATAGATATTAGATGCATGTAGATAGGAGTTACCCTGGATTAAAACAAGTATTGTATACTTTGCATCCCGGTATTGTTCCTGGAACGTTACAAAGATTCAGCTAAACACAGACTACCTAATGAAGTTACTCATATTGTCATAATGAATCTTTTTAATGCGATTGCCTCATACATTGTGAACTACACACATTGTTCGCCCCCAACCCATGGGAGAGGGTCCCACGGCCTTACATTTGTGTAATAACAATATATAATTGCATGTTGTAACATGTTGTTCGTGTGTTTATTTGTCAAGTTGCATATGTTATTGTTTTTGGTGAATTAGTTTTATAAATGACGATCTCTTTTTTATGACATTTTAGTTAGCTTAGTAGACTACATAACGTATCATCGTGAAGCCGACATCATTAAAAAGCACTGTATGTTATTACACAGATTATAAATTTACCATAGTACAAATTTTTTTTTTGGCATACAATGTAGAAATTACAATTTTGAAGCTTTTTATAATAGGTACATACTAAGATATAGGTTGTGAATCACACTTGTGATCTTGTGATGTGATTGTATGTGGTAAAGACATATTTTTTAAACCAAAATGAGCACAGGTCTAACCGCTGAGGTAGAATGGTGGAATATACCTAGTATGAATACAGTGGAGATTTTTGATCGTAGAAGTCCATCGTTTATTGTATTTTGGCAGTTACCATTCGACTTAGATCATTTTCAAGCATAGCGTTTTGAGCTATGGTAAGATATGTAGATTTAAATTGCAGGAGCGATCTGAATGATCGGATGAAATCTGTGATCACTGACCGGTGCAATTACAAGAGGCTTTTGATTATTCAAGATCTATGGTCTTTTACCTAAGGTCCATTGGTAACCTGAAGTCTTTTCCTGACTGTTATTTTTAAATATGATAAATTTTGTACACAGCGAGGAATGAAAAACATCAGATGGGTACTAAATTTTAATTACAAAATTTAAAAAATACTAAATATTTACAAATTTATTAAGCTAGTAGGATCCAAAGGTGATGTCGTGGACTGGGGCGGCGCCTCCCTTAGGTAGGGCGTATTCTTTGAGTAGCTGGTCCAGCATGGAGAAGGCTGGTTGGTTCTGGCTTCTTTGAGGAGGGAACTGGTTGGCTGGTGGGAAGCGGGGCTGTTGTGGTGCTGGAGCGTAGTCCTGGTTGAAGTTCACCTGGAAATAGTGGAAAAAAATAGTTTTAATTCTCACAATATCATGGAGACTTAGATGCCTTAAATGGGGAAAATTAGTCAAGTTGCTGATTTATTCTTAGACCTAGACTTGAAGGAAGCTCTTGTGGTGATTAGACTAATTGTAATTTATTCTAATCCTTGTCTTTCTACTACTTCTCATACAAAGTTACTATTGAAAAAAATGTTATCAGACAAATCCTGTTAAGAAAGTTAAATCGATCTAGGCATCAAACTCAGGACTATTCGTTTACGTGCGCGGAGAAAAAGCGGTGAGTTTTAGTCGTATGTTGCACCATTGGGAGTTTCATATAACATTCTTTTTCTCCCCTAAGAAGACCGCGGTATCCGTAAGAATACTACCTAATGTTCATCCTCTTTCTTTCTTCGTGAAATGGCAGTGCTGTGGTACCACAATTTTGGCAATGAGTTGTGAGTAGATAAAATACGTTTCTGTGTCGATGTTTGGTTGTGGCAGCAACTTTCAATACCACAGCCTAACATCCTCGTTTCCTAAGTAACAAAAAGGCTAATATAACAATGACGTACCTCCGTGTGTCGTGGCGCGAACTGCTGTGGTTGAGGAGCTGGTCTGAAGTCCTGCTTGGGGCGGTACTGCTGCTGCCGTGGTTGGGGCTCTGGGTTGAAGAAGTTGTCTTCTGCTGGCGCTGGGGCCGCTCCAGCGAAGAATTGTGGCTGAAGTTAAATTTACTTATGTGAGTATATCGAACGTAAGTCTAAGCAGTGAAGTTAAATGTATTTTGATTAAACTGGGGTACATGTAACACTTTTCAGTCGTCAGATTATTACAAAAAATGATTTATCATTCGTTCAGAACGTCAAGGGTTCAAGTTCAACTCTGAAAGTTGCTCTTTTGAGCAAAATAAAAACACACAATATAGTTAATGAATATAATAAGAAAAAATCAATAGGGTTACCGTCCTGCGATTGTTAACTAAATTCTTATATCGGCTAACACGAAACTTTTCTAACTATTGGGGAATTTAGATTGTATGCACCGTCTTATACAACGTGTAACAGAAATGCGTGGTAATATTTAAGGATCGCAAAGAATACCTAATTTTAAATGAATGTATTAAAAAATTCATTTAATTTGAACCATTAATTATCAAGATATTGATTTTTTATTTCTATTGTCTAGCATATCCATATTTAAATTTATCGACGCTTCGACATGACTTTAGAGCTATCAGCTGTTACGTGTCAATGATCGCATGACCCTATGACAATACATTTCATTGAAAAAGTTACTGCTGTCTCTGTCATTAGAATTTGAAAAGTGATGAAACACTTTTGTTTTGATTTTCATATTATCGATTTTATTGATGAATTAATGTAATAAAAATTCTCAAATATGTTTATTTTAATGCGGGGACTTGTATATAGACTATGTATGAGCATTTGAACATCACGCAAAAATATTACCACACATTTCTGTTACACGTTGTATATCGGTATCACTATCATAGAACCTTATCATCTTACCTTGGGGGGTGTAGGGGCAGATTGAGGCCTATATTGGGGTTGGGGAGCAGGCTTATACTGCTGGGGCGCTGGTGTAGGGCGGTATTGGGGCGCAGGGGGCGCGGGGGCGCGGTAGGCGGGCTGGGGCGAAGGCCGGGGCGCGGGGCGGGGCGCCGGCTCGTCGTAGTCGTAGTCGATGGACTGCGCTGGAGGCTCCCGGTATTGGGAACGACCGCCCTGGGAACACGTCAGAATAAAGTCGATCCGTCTATACTCGTTTAGGGACCAATTTATGGTCTACTAGCGATGGAAATATTAAATATATATGTATAACTAGATATTAGTAATATATAATTCTGTTCCAGTTGTGAACAATGTAAAAAGCGCGATTAACAAATTGTTTTTTGTTTGCAAAATGTGGGCTTAATGATTTTCTTTATAATATTCTATCTGGCTTCAGTACACGTAAAATAATAATTAAAAAAAAAACAATTAATAAGATGTCCTATTCACAAAGTCGTAATCGTATCAAGAATGGCAACGTAAACTCATTTAAAACTATTAAACATGTTTATATTTAATAAAATTTAACAATAAGTATTTTTTTTTTTTTATACAATAGGGGGCAAACGAACTGGCGCGTCACCTGATGGAAAGTGATCAGCGCCGCCCATGAGCACTCGTGATGTCACGAGTGTGTTGCCGGCCTCAAAAGTATTTGGACAATGGAAGTCCCATTACTTTCTTCTTACTGCTGTAAGCTCTAATTGCATAAGTTGTTGATCGTATACCTGAGATTTGCTAGGTCTAAGACCCTCTTCCCGTGTGGACTCATCTACGAGGGTGGGAGGAGCGACTGTGATGCCCTCTCCGGCCGGCTGGAAACCGTACTTGTTGGCGCCGTATTCAATCACTCTTAACTGGAAATTAAATATCAATTTGTTAGAGTGTTAAGAACTTAATGAACGTCTCGTAAGATCGGGTTTTTAACCTACTTCAAAAAAAAGAGGTTACTTAATTCGACCGTATGTTTTTTTTGTTTTATGTTTGTTCGCCGATAACTTCGTCGTTTATGAACCGATTTTGATGATTCTTTTTTTCAATTCGAACCAGTAGTTTCTGAGATTAGCGGGTCAAACAAACAAACAAACTCTTCAGCTTTATATATTAGTATAGATTACATTTATTGAGCTTCACTCAAGCTAAAATTTAAATGCTTCAACTGACCTTGCCAGTGTCGTCTTTGTAACCATATTTCCCTTTGACCTCACCAGTGGGTGATTTGGTCTCGATCTTGAAGGAGCCATCACCAGCCTCGTACCCGTATGTGTATGAGCCATCTTCGTTGTGCCTGGAATTTTAAATATTAAGACTATATCGTATATATCGGAGCAGATGGACGAAAAGAATAATCAAGATAGTGAAAACTATTTCAATATTAGTTAATTAGTCGAACCTCCTTGGTTTATTACAATGTTTAAATTCAAACTTAAAAGAATTGTGTGGAATTTGTCAGTTGTTATAAAAAACGTCAGCATTGTGAAAATAATGAGATATTGAATAACTAGTAATCAAGATTATACACCGTTATTATGATACTCTGAAGTTTTACTTATTAAGAACCTTAGAAATGCCTTCATGAAGCAAACAATCACTACCTCAATCACTATCACTACAACTACTACGACGTCACCCTCTGCGACATATATTTCTTTTGGTGGACAATCGTATAGTTCGATGATTATTAGTGAAGAACCCTTAGTGGGGTTATTGTGTGTTGTCTAAATTGATTTGTGGTAGTGAAGTGTGGTACATAACTGTTGTAATACTATGACGATTGAAAGTATATATATATAGTATAAGGCTATATAGCCTTGTTGGATGAGGATGTTTTATTGACTTTGTATTTTTGTTTGACTTTGACTTATTGGTTCGAAATTACGCTTTAAGAATGAAGAGGTGCTAAAAAATTGCAAATAGATTTCAGGTGGACACTGGTTAGATAAATTGGCATTTCTTAGTAACACAAAAGTCTAAGTCCTTTACTATAAAACAGGTGAAATTAAATATATGTAGACGTATATAAATCTAACGAAGACACAATGGAAGACTTTTTCTTCTATTTCTTCCATATTAATCCCTTAATACAAATGTATAAAAATTGCTTAACTTTCCTCATACATTACTGGTTCCAATAGTCGTTATCAATAGTGTTTTTTATAAGTAGTATTTAAGTTTAAACAAGACAAATGCCGGAATACTGAAACGAAACTTAAAATTAAGTATAACTTAAACCGGTCCGATTTGACAGCTCGCCATACAATTCTGTCAAAATTACGAGTCTTAAGACTTGCTTAAATTTAAATTGCGTATGAGTATTTGGCCGTTACCTATTGATTTGTTTGAGGATGGCAACTGGAGGCGGCGATGTTTTGGACTCGGTCGCGATGTACCGCGGCGCGCGCTCCTCAGCGTACTGCGCGTGTGCGCACGCGCATATTGCCAGTATTATCTGTAATAACAATAGCTTACATATATCTATATCCATAGACGTATAACACATAGACTGATAGTCCCTTATTTATTTATTTATAAATTCTTTATTACATGTAAAAAAAACAACATTACAACATATACAAAAAAAGAAGGATATACATGTAAATGGCGGCCTTATGGCTGTAAGCCATTTCTACCAGGCAACCATACAGGAGAGGATAAATAATCGGTCCGACGTAATTGAAGCCAAAACTATTTACATGTAAGTGTAAAAAACATGTTCTTAAACTCATAACACGCATACAAGTCCAAGGATAATGTTGCTGCTATAATAAATTTACCCTTAAATGTGGAAAAAAGTAAATCTATTAAAAACAGATCTATGTATGTTGACTAATTTGTCTACATTGAAATGGCTTCACTTTGCGTGCTTTTATTGCGGTTCTACGTGTTATTATTCTATGTCTATAACTAGCTTGAAGTAACGAGATGGAAATGGCCTCTTGGCGTAGTGGTAGCACAACTGTCTTCAGTGCGAATGGTTCGACCACCCTTTAGAAAAATATATTTATATTTTTCTTGGCATTTGTGTGGTGATGTATTATATGTCTATGTATTTACAATAGAAAAGAACGTAAGTATATGTAATTTATCCGATATCTAGTTGCCAAAACAGAAGTTCTGTTTAGCGCTGTGCAAAGAAAAGTGTTTCAGGACACTTTTTTTTAAGTCTTTCTTTTAAAGGACGGAACAAGAAACAATAAAAAAAAATAAAAAATAATAAAGGCTTAGACGAGTTACATTTTAAAAAGGCTATTGGTCGCGTCACGAATGTTTAGCGCTGAACGAGAATAGCTGCGCATCGGTAGAATCGCGCTCGTAATTGACATATTGGTGCGAGAAAGACAACACGACTGGGACAACCAATCAACGCTCGCGCACCGACGATCACGCGCCCCGCGCGCCGCGCCGTCCCCTCGATACCTTATTTTTGACTTCTGCGCAGGTTTCGTTCAGCGCTAAACATTCGTAACGCGACCTATACAAACTGTAATTACTTTAGTCAGAAGTGTCAGAATTTACTTTATTGCTACGATCTAAAACTTTTTGTTCCCCGTTTATTAGGAACAATAAAATGTGTATTAATTATCAATAAACATAATAACTATTTACGTTTAAAACAAAATGTTTATTTTGGTAACGGCAGATCTTATACTGCGCAATTGTTATTTATATAATGTTGTATTCGTTCGTCTCGAGTTAGAGCTAACTGTAGTACATCCCGATAAATTTAAACATTTATTTTTTATTCTGGTACTACTCATAATAATTATAATCTTAAAAATACGTTAATGACTGAATATATTAAGGATGTAGGATATGTTTATCAATTTTTATAGCATGTGTTATAAAAAATTATAAAGATATCCCCTGGGGTGTTTAAATGTATCTGAATTTAAAGAATTTAAAAAAGGTTATATCAACCTAATGTATAAAATAGATTTTCCCATGGGGTTGAGATATTTTCCTGTAGTAAATATAAAAAGATCGTTAGCACTGTTATATTTTTTTATATCTTAATATATATATATAAATCTCGTGTCACAATGTTTGTCCTCAATTGTCTCCTAAACCACTTAACCGATTATAATAAAAATTGCACACCATGTGCAGTTTGATCCAACTTAAAAGATAGGATAGCTTACATCCCGGTATTGCCCCGGGAACAGGAACTACGCGAGTAAAACCGCGGGACACAGCTCGTATATATACGGGGGCAAACGAGCAGGCGCGAGCACCTCATGGAAAGTGATCAGCGCCGCCCATGAGTACGATATTAATTATGAATGCTAAAATATGTGTTTATAAAAGTAAAATATTTTTACACTAGCTGTACCAGCGACTTCGCCCGCGTAGAAAAGTGACTTTGGGCAGCATTTTTGATAATGCCTAACCCGCGCCAACAAACGTTCAGCAAGTTCAACGTGATTCTTTAAATTGCCATAACTTTTTTATTTATCAACCAATTGACATGAATTAAAGACTAAATGTTAAATTAAGCTTACTATCTAGATAGGATAAGCCGTTTCTGAGATTAGCGTGCACAAACAAACAGACAAAAATTCCAAAAATCATTGTTTTGGGTTCTATTTTGTTAATAAAGGTCTCCTATAATATCGACAGCGACTCGGTCCGTTTTTATTATATGTATAGATTATAATATTTTCACGGAAGCTAAAAGACAAAGAATTGCTGCTGTATATTTTTATATATAAGCCAGTTGGCAGAGGGCGTTGTTTAGAGGACAGACCCTGTTTGACCACCACTCACTTGCACTGTGCCATAAGGTATCGATTTGATTTATTCATTTTTAACCGACTTCAAAAAAGGTTGATAGTTGATTCCTACTTGTGAGCTCTGTGACTAGTAATATTAGGTACAAATGTGAGGGATATGTGTTACACTTTCACGCATAAACTACTGGACCGATTATCGTGAAATTTTGTACACACATTCTTGGAGGTATTATAGTATCAGAACATAGGCTTTTACTTTCCGATATTTGTTTCATTCAATGCGAGTGAAGCCACGTGTAAAAGCTAGTAGGTATTATAGTCGCGAGTTTCTGACATGTTTGTTTGTTGGTCTGTCACGCAAAAACTTGGATTTGGCTGAACATGGCATAAGACATTAGACTATAATATGATTAGACCCTGAATTATGCAAGGTATACTTCACACCATCAGAGTTTCTTGCCGGTTCTTCTCTGTAGAAGCCTTCCGAACCGGTGGTAAATGTTTTGTAATACCATGACGATTCAAAATTGTTACTAAATGTAGCTTATTTGAATAAAGACACTTTTGACTTTGACTTTGACTTTTAGAGCTACGCGGTTCTTTATATTTCTTACCTGAAGTTTTATTAAAGGGAAATTTATTTTAATGTCTATATTTTTTTAATTCCGAAAATAAATTCAAATCATAAATTAAAAGTATTTTTTTAACTTGCTTAGAATAATATTGTTTATGGTTAACACTAATAAGTAGGACAAACACATAAACCTAAACCTATATTACACAACTAAGCATTTGCTCCAATATAATTGCTCACTCTTTTATAAGCGTTTTAAAATTACGTAAAAGCCTTATTCTACTTATAAAATACTAGCTGAATCCCGCGGTTTTACCCGGATAGTTTTTGATTATCATGATATCCGGGATAAAAAATATCCTATCTCCATACCAAATTTCAACTAAATCGGTCCAGCTATTTTTGCATGAAAGAATAACGAACATACATCAATACATATTACGTTACATTCTCACAATTCACGTTTTAAATATTAGTACGATAAGTTAACATAGTTTTTAACCGACTTCAAATAAGAAGGTTTCTCAATTCGTATGTATCTATACTAATACTAATACTAATATATAAAACTGAAGAGTTTGTTTGTTTGTTTGAACGCGCTAATCTCAGGAACTACTGGTTCCAATTGAAAAATTATTTTTAAAAATTATTTTTTATTTGAATAGACAATTTATCGAGGAAGGCTTTAGGCTACATAACATCACGCTGCGACAAACAGGAGCGAAGAAACAATGGAAAAACAAATTAACGGGGACGAAGTCGCGAGCAACAGCTAGTGTATAATATTTTAGCAGTTTGTAGGCCAATTTTCTGTAACAATTTTATCAGTGATATTATAACTATTTCCCCAACGACATTGAGTCGGCCGCCGCGGCACGTGGGACATTCACTTTGTTCACGAGATAATAACTTAACTAATCGCGTTCTATGGTTTTGCCCGTATAGATTTCACTATAGAGGGATAGAAAGATACTAGTCGCGATATGGTAACGATATTCCCATATCAGTACTAATTTTTAAAATATTGATTAAATTGATATAGTTTTATGGTCGACTGTTCCACGAAAAAATTAAAAGTTAAACCAGGAATAGCTTTTGAGTATTAAAATTCAATGATTGCATGGATTTTTTTCTTATAAGCTGGTATAATTTCTAAACCTTTTTTTTCAAGATCAAATTATATAGTATGTCACTACATAGTATAAAACAGAGTCGCTTTCTCTGTCAATATAACCCTATGTATGTTTAAATCTTTAAAAATACGCAACCGATTCTCATGCGGTTTTTTTAAATAGATAGATTGATTCAAGAGGAAGGTTTATATGTATTATACATACAAAATATATGCGAGCGAAACCTGGACAGGTCGCTAGGTATTTTTTAATTTGAAGCTTGACGTCATCAAGATGGTCACCAAGACGCATATTGAAGAACTCACGAAATGATTATTACATTCAAATTACTCTGAACTCGTCGAGCCTAGTTAAGTCCCACTGATTCGACTGTCGAGTACATTATTAGAATTGTGTAAGTACGTTAGGGAAATAGTCCGGAACGAATAGGTAACAAGGTGGCAATTGCGTAGAAGGTCATTCGCAATACGCTTTTCACATTTTATATAGAAACTTGTGTCTATTTTTAACTAGTCGCGCCTCGCGATTTTACGCACATTAAGGCATATATTAAACACATTAAACTTTGTCTGATAAAAAATACTATGTAATTAATACAAAATAAGTGGTCTGAATCGGTTAAACGCTGATTCGTAAGAATTGTGAACGATTAGTGACGTCTTTAAGTACGAACGAATGGAATGAATGAATGAAATGAAAAGTTGATAGGTAATTAAAATACTATCCCGCGCTTTATTCCGGATAGTTATCGTTTCCGTGATATTACCGAGATGAAAAATATCATGTGTCAAATCAGGGTCAAATTTTTTTCTAATTTTAATCTAACTGCATGTAAAATTACATCTAAATCTGTCTATTTTTTTTTTTCAATGTGTTGTTTGTATGTACGTTCGAATATTATATTTTTATTATCTACAAGTTAACAGAATTTTTTTTAATTATTTGCCAAATAGTATGAATCTAAATAGTTATGTAAATATTTTTTTTCTAAATCACTCATTACCTAATTATTGTCATATACAAAAAGAAATCACTTTAAAAATAAACAGTCCGTGAAAAAATATTGTAATGATTGATGAACGAAATGAACACTATATCACTTCTTTGTCACTGTTATCACTTGCACACACAACACTAGAGATATTTTTTTATATATTTACATATGTTTAAGAAACAGTTAAGTTAAATTATTTGGCAAATTTTACATTCAAATTATTCAAGTAAATTCAAATTTAAATGTCTGTCATTTTAATTGTTGGTATAAAAACGAGGTTTAATCTTAAAATTAATTAATCTTAGAATTTAATTTTTATTTTAAAATTAATTTCTTATCTACAGAAATAACTTTTGTTTTTTTTATAGTTATGACGTTATATTTTCACAATTTTCGACCAAACTTTTTGGCGCCACTTCAAAAAAAATGTCACCAATTTTTTTTAAGTACAGATTAAAAAATAAAAAGCACATACCAGTCGCGTGAGCACAGCCATTTCGTCAAGTCGGAGGCGCTGCGCGTGCGCACCATACTTTATATCTTTACACCTTTCACTTGACGCCTGCGCCGCTAGGGGATGTCGCGAGACACCCTTTGCCTTTTTAACTATTATTTTAAGACTATTTTCTTAAAGTCAAAGTCAAAGTCAAAAGTATCTTTATTCAATTACGCTACATAAAGTAACACTTTTGAATCGTCATGGTATTTATTACAAAACATTTACCACCGGTTCGGAAGGCAGTTTCTACAGAGAACCGGCAAGAAACTCTGATAGTTGCTCTTTTTAAAACAAGAACATACAAGTGTAAATATAAACAAAAACTCGACTATTATAATATTTATACATGAAAAAGGTCACCGGCCAGCGAGCGTTAAGAAATATCAGTCCAAGGGTTTTTGTCTTCAATATATTCATTTAATGTATAAAACGCCATTTTAATTAGACACACAATATCTCTGATGTCTGAACATATAAAAAAATATGAACACACAATTTTGCTGATTCACGATCGATTCATTTTGGCGACCGCTTGGTACAATTACCGTCTGCAGGGGTTGTGGGTTCGATCCCCACACCGAAAAAAAAAATCATTTCTAATTAAATATTTGAATCTTTCGGGGTTCTGGATGTTTATGTATTTATTTAAAAAGTAGTAAGTCGGTATATACAATGTATCCGTTATCTAGTGGCCGTAAAACAATATCTGCTTAGCGTGGGGCTAGATGGCGCTGTGTAGAAATTATCTTTTCTATATTTAACGCTTTTTTAAATAATCATAATAATAAATGTTTATTTTCTCACTACAATACATTATACATTATATACATTTCAGCGTTTCATAAAAAAGACAGTATATTGTGGGAGACTGGTGCCTAAGCTGGGCTTTATAACTTTTATAAAATTACTAGCTGTTGCTCGCGACTTCGTCCCCGTCGGATCCATTTCTATTATTATGATATAGAAGATAGACTTATGCTGTAGCGGACTTTTTTTTAGATCATTTAAAGAGGAATAATTCTTTCATATATATTATTTTTGTATCTTGAACCGTTTTCGCAGCGCACGCAAAGGAAGCCCTCAAAGATGAATAATTTTCCCCGTTTTTTCTACATTTTCCATTATATCTTCGCTCCTATTAGTCGCAGCGTGATGTTATGTAGCCTAAAGCCTTCCTCGATAAATAGTCAATTCAATAAAAAAAGAATTTTTCAATTCGAACCAGTAGATCCTGAGATTAGCGCGTTCAAACAAACAAACAAACAAACAAACTCTTCAGCTTTATATATTAGTAATAAGTAATATAGATATAGATGTGCTATAACTAATATAAATAATAATGTACTTAGTAAATGATAACTGTTTCTTATATATGTTGTTTCAATTTATGTGTAATGTACTCTGGAAGTGTTTCTTTGTTTTAATTAATTTTAAATACATAATTCTATTTTAATAACTAGACAATATCGTCAACAAAAAACATGTTAGTACCAATATTTCCTTCCGACGTAAATTTAGCGTGTAATGCGTTATACATTATTTATAAATACATGTTGTTATACTGCTTTTAATAGTCTTAAAAGAAATAAAAACGGCCAAGTGCAAGTAGGATTCACGAATGAAGGGTTCCGTAACATTATGCACTAGCTTATAGCTTAATAAACTGCTTTCTGCGCGAAGGGTCGTGGGTTCTATTCCCACACTGGAAAAATATATTTGTAATTTACATTTATATTTTTCTGGGGTCTGGGTGTTGCTATGTATTGTATGTAAGGACTTACAAAAAAAAAGGATGTATATGTAATTTATTCCGTTATCTAGTTGCCACAAGCTTCGGCTTAGCTTTGAACTAGATGGCGCTGTGTATAAATGTCCTAAAAATATTTATTTCTTATTTTATTTAATATAATCTTTGACACCTTATAAATTTTAATTATTTTTAGGATGTATTCTGCTATTTGGCAGGGATAAATCCAACGAACTGAAAACCAAAAATTTAAATTGATCTAGCCGATCCCGAGTTATAAGTGTTGTAACAAACACGTCTTTGTTTTACATATATAAGATATAGATTACAATGATACTGAATTTTATTTATTGTTAAATGGAGTTCTCAAATCGAGATTTTGTAATTATTTCCACCGTCTACATGTGGCCATTGTCACTATTCAGCGACAACAAACCAACTTAAACAAAATCACGTTATTGTGCAGAAGACACAAAAGCCCAACAAAACCCGCTTACAAAACTAACAAACATAAAGAATTAAAACAAATCCATGTTCCAGTTTTTTTGCGTAAAATATTAAGGAACGTACGGACATACATCACGCTTCACGCTATTCACGCTTATAATATTAGTAGGATACTTGTACAATGTATAGAACGCGTCATTTATGTTTAGCGATTGACGAGAATAGCTGCGCAACGGTAGAATCGCGCTCGTAATAGAAGTATTGGGAGAAAGACACACACAACAAGTGAAAAAGAGATAGCTAGTTTGTTCAGTTGCGCGTGAATGAACCGGCAACCAATCACCTAAAAGTAAGACGTCCTAATTAGGATGTTTTTGCGTGTTCAAAATTATGCGCTTATAACATATCTATTTAATATCATTGGATTTAATGAACAGATATTCATTGCAATTGCAAAAATTGTATTATACGAGTAATGATGTACGTAACCCTAGTTAGTATATAAAGTTATTCATTCATTCATTCACTTAAAAAGGAAATTAATTCCATTACAATTAATTCGTTAAATTTAATAAGCTACCTTTTCTGGAAGAGCTGATATTTTGATTAATTTGGCGAGATAAATATGTTCTTATATGTCAAAGACGAGACTTATTTCCCATGAACTTTCAGATTTGGATTACCTCGCTATAATTATAATCATTATCATTACATAGTAAAAAACAAAGCCCTTTTCTTCTGTTTGTCCATATGTATGCTAAAATCTTTAAAAATACACAACCGATTTTTATACAAGGTATTTTGTATCAGATCATAATTTTAGTTTAATTTAATTTAAAACACTTTATTGTACATACAGAAAAAACAATCACAGCAAACAGTTACAAAGAAAAATTAAATTATTATGCACAAATGGCGACCTTATTGCTACATAGTAATCTCTGCCAGGCAACCTGAGAGGTACGGAAAATGTAAAAAGAAAAATAAATAAATATAAATAAAATTTAAAATACATAATCATAATCGATAAACTACATAAAATCCATATATAAAAGAAAGTCGTGTTAGTTACTTCACTTATAACTCAAGAACGGCTAAACCGATTTAGCTGAAAATTGGCAGGGAGGTAGTTTAGAACCAGGACAAGGACATAGGATACATTTTATCCAGTTTCCAGGGGAATAATTTTTTATGAAAGTAAACGCGTACGGAGTCGCGGGCAACAGCTAGTACGAGTACATATATAAAAATATGATACTGAACTATATAAACTACATAAACTACTAACCAGTAGTTATAATACGTAAGATGGAGTAGTGGACGACAAATTATAATGGGGGTAAAGCATAAAAATATTACTATAATATGTAGTCTAGTTTAATAAATATATATTTAAATTTAAGTATAGATATATAGATAACATATTATGATGTTAATGTAAACTTCCTTAAAAATATTCCTTCCTGAATATTATAATATATAAATTATAACAATTGAAATGATTTATTAATTACTCATTCGATTAACTGTATTAATAATTATTACTAATGAATATTCCTGACTAATGTACGAGTGAAAGTTTATGGCTTTTAAATAAGAATAATATATAATTGTTTGGTACTATTTTACTCCTAGAAACTCCTTGATTGGTTTGGCTGTAATTTAATATACAGTAAGATGAGACTCCTTTATTGCTATACAATAAAGTGGTGAGACGAGCTGGACGTACTCCTGATGGAAAGAGAAACGCCAGCCCATAACCAATGCAGTGCTACCCGTACCGTGCACTACACCGACGCTCCCCACTTGGAGTCACAAGATGTTAAGACTCATTAGCCCAGTAATCACGCTGACTACAGTGCTTTTCAGACCGGAGTGACATTTGCACATCACTGCTCAAGCGGTAGAATGTTTTATCTTAGGCTCTAAACTATCTGTGTGCCAAATTTCATTACAATCGGTTCAGTGGTTTGGCGTGTAGGCGTAAAATTTTAAAAAGTTTCAACCTTTTGGAAATTGATATAAAAAAGTAGTCTATGTAATTCCCCAGGTTTTAGACTATCTGTGTACCAAATTTCGTTCTAATCGGTTCATTAGTTTTAGCGTGATGAACGGACAGACAGACAGACAGAGTTACTTTCGCATTTATAATATTAGTATGTATAACATTCACAAATGCAGTCCGGGCGCGAAACGCGATCGGACGAGCGATGCATTCTGATAACGATCTTGTGTAACATCTAGCATTGTCAATTGCATTATTGTATTTTTATATGTATCGGAGCAGATAGACGAAAATAATAATCAAGATAGTGAAAACTATCGCAATGTTAGTTAATTAGTCGAACCTCCTTGGTTTATTACAATGTTTAAATTCAAATTTAAAAGAATTGTGTGGTATTTGTCAGTAGCTATAAAAACGTCAGTATTGTGAAAATAATCAGATATTGGATTTTTAGTTATCGAGAATATACACCGTGAATATGATACTCTGAAGTTTTACTTATTAAGAACCTTAGAAAGAGCCATCCTGAAGCAAACAATCATTACCTCGGCATTACTACAACTCCTACGAAGTCACTCTCTGCGACATATATGATACTAGTCTGTTCCGCGGTTTTACCCGCATAGTTCCCGTTCCCGGGCAATACCGGGATGTAAGCTATCCTATCTTTTAAGTTGGATCAAACTGCACACGTTGGCAAATTTAATTTAAAATCGGTTCAGTAGCTTAGGAGTCAATCGCGGACAAACAACGTGACACATAATTTATGTATATTAAGATTGGGCAACTGAGCAGGAGGCTTGCTTGATGGTATACCACATCCATGAGCAGTCGAACAAAACTCAATTCTGCCTATAGGCATGGCTCTTATTTCAGTGAAATTTGTTCCGAACTTAATGTATTGAATACTAGCTGTTGCCCGCGACTCCGTCAGCGTGGAGTTTCATATAAACTTTGACCCCCCTTCCCCCCTTATAACCCTTTTTCCAGTTTAAAAGTAGCCCATGTTACTCTCCATCTTATCAACTAACTGTATGCCAAAAATCAGGTCGATTGATTGCTTAGCTACGGCGTGAAGGAAGGACAAACAAACAAACACACTCACATTTATAATATTAGTATGGATAATATCTTCACGAGTTACGGAAATGAAGGGCACAGACAGATAGTCGAATAAATTTGTGTTGTTAAAATGATTCTTATTCTATCCTTATTTTTTCCTCTTACGGATACCCACCCAACTTGAGGGAGGGTAATATGTTATGTTGCAACTACCGACTAAAACTCCCCCGATTTTCCTTTACAGACCTAGCGACGGTAATTACGAACCCCTAAAATTGAAATGATCCCCTAAATTCAGTTGAAAGTAAATAACGCTACAAAATAGAAAAAATATATTATTAAAGTAACCAAAAAGGCTTACGTCAAGCGATTAGGACATATTACGAGCACTTTCATAACCGTTAATTTTGACATTATATAAAATGTAGCAATTATTGTTATAATTAG
>JADANM010003811.1:9362314-9374770 GCA_026213755.1 Eurema hecabe | reverse complement strand
TATAAATTTGCGAAAATGTGGCCGTAAAATAATACAATTTGTCTCTCGTTTAGAATCCTACGAAGGTTTATAAATTTCCTAGGAAATTTATAAATTTGCTGTTCTTGTCATTTTCCGGTGACATATATATTAAAAATATGCAACTAGCTTATAAATTTTCTTTATCCTTATAAATTATATTTTAAGTTCTCAAGGAAATATCAGAATAAAAAGTCTCTAATCTAAATTTTTAGTGAACTTTCCCATTTATTTTGCTAATCCCATATGTTTGGTATGAGCATATAACAATACACATAACAGGAATAAAAAGCCTATTCACAGAAGCCCTGCACAGAAATCTGACTACATAATATCCGTATATCTATAAAAAAACGTTTGATTAAAACAACATTACGAGAACCGGTGAACGCAACCTTGACTGACTGCGCAAAGATTAATGTCGAGATAGTTTTATTTGGCGCTGTCGTAATTACGGAAACGAATGAGTAATATCAAGCAAGATTTAATAGGACGTCAATATCCTGTGAACAAAGAATCGTTGGCATTTCGTTTTGAGGTGATTTGGGCGAGTTTCACATCCGCAAACTTGTATAGCTAGTATTTTTTTCTATAAGTAGATAAGTTAAAGTAAGGTAAGTGACCATCTCCACCCATGAATCAACAAAATGGAATAAGGGATCTATAGAGGAAGGTGGAAAAGAAAAAATGATCCTCCGATACTAATTGACATCGGGTTTTTGCGAGGTGGAGGTACTGGTCTGAAGTAACTGACCCAATTTACCTAGCGGCATGGCTCTACTACCTATCCTATATATTATTATTCTCCTTTAAAGTAATGTGCAATTTTATCAAAAATATTTCGTAGGTAATGGATAAAAAACTTTTGAAACATTTTAAATAATGTTAAAGATTAAAAAAAAAGCTGTGAAACAAAAGTAAATGTCTGAGTTAGAGTCTGTGTTGGTACGTGATTTTAAATAAATCTTTATCGTTATATAAATTCAAAAGTTGTTAAGACCTGTCCCTTCTTCGCTTATATCACAAAATATATACTTTCCTTTCTCCTTTTTAAAGACCGTCAAAGCATTCGTTTGTTTGTTTCGCCTTGCGGCTGTTCATTACAAAATCAATCTACCTATCATAGTAATATTTACTTCATAACCTTACTTTAAGCTGTATAAAGCCAATGTTTACACGAAGCTGGTGACAAGTCGACCTTGTGGGTCTCAATCATTAAAGCGACCAGCTGAATAATTACAACAAGAATGTAGGATGTATAAAAAGGTTCACCTTAGACGCGTTGCTTCAGAATGGGAGCTCTATGCATACCTAATTTGCTTTCATTAAGAGTTTGATCATATACTAGCTGACCTGGCGAACTACGTATCGCCCTATAATCATGAAATATCAAAAAAGGTGAAATGCTAAACTTTTCTTACATGAGAACCTTCTAATAATAACAAATACAACAAAAACAATCAGCCAAATCGGTCAAGCCGTTTTCATGTTATGTCGTGACAACGGAAAACGGGTTTTATTTTTACCCGACTACGGCAAAGCCAAAGGAGGGTTATGATTTTGACAGGCTATGTATGTATATATGTATGTATGTATGTATGTATGTTCATCTGTTCCCTCGTAACTTCTAAACCACTAATCAGAATTCGACAAATGACATATCATTAGAAGCGTCTTAATTGTCCGCTGGTTATAGGCTATATAGATTTTCACCAAATTCAATGTGGCGCCCTCTAGCGGACAAAATATACAGAGTAAAAAAATAAAGTTAAGCTAGATATGCCGTGTTTGGTATCATTTTAAAGCGCTTCACTTGTACATTTCGAATATATATATATATTACTAGCATTTGTTTGTGACTTTACCTGTATTCATGGGGTACTTTTATACTTTTTCAGCGTCGTTTTTTGTCGTAGTTGGGTTTTAGTTTTTTTACTTTATCTTGTTATATAATATATTTTATCATATACTTTTCGCGACTTCGTTCACGCTGTACCTATCCTAGCTATCCTCAGTTTAGATTTTTTATACAACGTTTTTTCCCGCTAACTTCCGTTCCCGTGGGAATTTTGCAATATCCTGTTGCAACTAAGCTTTAAGTTTACTAAGGTACCTGTTTGCTTCAAGCGTCTAACTTAAGCGGTCAAGATTTTTCATACAAAAGGATTTTCCCGCTAATTCCCGTTCCTGTGAAAATTTCGGGAATTCGTTTTACGTTTACGCATTACTATTTACGCTTCCTCTTCAATCGCTCTATTGATTAAAAAATCAATTGTGTAGTTTTTATCAGATAGAAGGATTCAATAAGAAGGTATTATATGTGTTTTGTAAATACATATATCGGTGTAAAGCCGGCGCTAGTCACTAGTGTACTATAATTGGAAATAAAAAAATGGCTACTAATTAATTAATTACTAGTTAATTAATAAAATAACAATAATAACGATTTAATTAAATTGTAAAAGGCCTTCGCATTTTAGAACGCAAACTGACATAATTTTTCATGCGCAAAAACTATTCTCGAAATTTAAATTTCATATTTAAACGCAATATTATATTGTATTAATAGTTTTATAATGATATAACATACGAGTAACTTTAATAAATTAGCGGTTATTACTCTGTTGCAATACAATATGAGGAATTTTCAATTAAAATTCTCGAATTTGACAATACAGTAACAAGCAATCCACAAGAAATAATTTACGTTGACCTTTAGTAGGGGACATTCGTTAAGGCTTCGTGTAGCGTTGTCTTTTTCGCACACAAGCTGTCAAACAGTTCGTGTACCTATTGTGCGACAGAGAAACCGCACTGTTAATTTGAAATTGGCCGATGGTCTCTTTCTAATGGTCTACGGCAGCTGAGATGATTCTGTACAAAATTGAAGTGAGTGATATTTAATGAACATTTTTTTGTAAAATATAAACTTTAAAATATTTATTTGTTATTTTTAAATATGATAGTACTTAATAATGATAGATATTACGTGTTCGGTATATTAAAGCAATGAAGCTTTGGGATTATATGCAACATATAAAGCGGAAAATTGCCTATAAACATTTTAAAGGGATATTCATAAGCTAAGACGAAAAATATGTCCCATCGAGATATTTTAATAGAAAATGCAAACCATAATTTTTAGTATAACTAAGCAAAAACTCAGTTTGCAGGATCATAAAATTATACCATTTCTTTTAAACACTAACAAAAAAAACTCAAAACAGATCACCAACAAAACCAGTAAGCAGATATAAAACACCTTTGATCCATTCTCGATTTCGATACTTATTAACATTCCATACATACATACAGTTTGTTCACTGCAGTAATTAGCATGCTTCGTGGGTTTCGAACTGCGCCCAATTTCTTACACAATCGGCACACTTGTTAGGGAATCTGATCTAGTACAAGGTCGCGGAAGGTGTGATCAGATCCTCAATTAAACGAAAGTTTCGGTATTTGTTTTAGCAATGTATGTAAACTCTACCTGTCGGAAATACGAGCGAAATAGTAGGTGTCGATACAAACAAATCGGGTCTTTAGCAATACAAGTAGGCACCTATATTTTCCGGTAGGTGCCGATACAGACAAATAAGTTCTTAGCAATATAAGTAGGCACCTATATTTCGGGCGAGTAGGTGCCGGTACAGACAAATAGGTTCTTTAGCAATATAAAAGGACATAAATTATGAAGGTTGTTCCTAGATCCACTAACCGTGTTTAAAAATTCTTTCTTCTCAAAAACTGAAATGTCTGACATATAATATTAGGTCTTAAATACGTAAAAGGAGAAATATAACAACAATAATCTATGAAAAAACACCAAAACATTTCACAATTAAAACATTTAACTCAACAAATTGTCTAAATCAACAAATAACAACAAGGCTTATGAAATAGATCACATTCTGAGCAATTGAAACTGTATCATATGTAACAGAACTATGTCAATAGCTTAGAAATTCCATAAGAGCATTACTTCCTAGCCTAGACAAGCTAGACAAACTAGGCTGGCTAGATTACTAGCCAATAATTTAGGTCCTTGCGTAATCCCACGCCCTGGCACGTAACAAACATTCCTTAATCAATACTATGATAACCGGTATTCATAATTTTATATGAAACAAACTTTTCCCTTCGGTTTTGCTCGTATTGTTCCCGTTTAAAAGTATTCTAGTCTAATCTAGCAATATGCTATACATTCTCATTTTTTGCGTGTTCTTATACTCGATGACACGCACACAAGCCCACCGATAATGTTATTGCTATGAAATTTACTATATAAATGGTGGAAAATTTGAAATCTACAAAAAAATTATATAATCCATACTAATCAAAGTTTATAATATGAAAGTCCACGCGGACGGAGTCGCAGGCAACAGCTAGTATATTACGAATCTTGATGCGATACACTGCGGCGACGTTCTATGTAAGTAGACAAAATCGTCTACTTTGAAATGGCTTCATTATAGGGGCTCATATTGCGAATATAGGTGTTATTGTTCTATTAAGGAACTATTTAATTTTTTAATTTAACATGATTCATAGTGAATGGCGTTAGCTTTGTTAACTTCGTAAAACAATAGTCTAATCAAATGTTTCGATCTAAAACACTAGCTTGAACTTTACTTGCTCTAGATATGTTAATAACGAATAATTCAATCTAAAATTTTGTACCGAAATTTTACTGAAACTGGCAATCAATTTCAAATGTCAAACGATAGGTCTTTGTCTTTTGACAGTTATTTTTTTAACGTACAAAAGAAACATTTTAATCTACATTCTACTAGGCCATGGTAACATTATCGTAACATTTCAAATTTCCAAAAATGGAAAAAAAAGAAAAAAATGTTTGTAGTATAAAACCTAAACACGGTATTTTAAACACTTTTAGAATTAGAAATAGAATATTAGAAGCGTCTAACACCAACTACGAAACCTTTCTGCCCTTGCTTGGAAGATACCGCTTTAGAGCAGTAAGGCCTCCAATTGACGAAATTATATATACTATGCAGCAGTTACATTTTATTCAACGAATTGTACATGTATTTTTTTTTCAATATAGTCATTATTTTAATTTAAAAAGGTAAAGAAAGACAAAATCCATAACACCGAAGTTCGAAAATTTAAAGATTTTAAAATCATAAAATATGGCAATTACTATAACAAAGCTTTTATCTTCAAAACAAAACATGTACAAAACATAACACTTTTTATGTAGTACTCGTTCTACGCAGCAATAATTAATTTACATATTTATATGTAGTAAGAGGAAGGCTTTTTAAATTATGCAAGTTAGGCGTTAGGACATGTACTAGGCTTCTTATGTAGGCTTCGCGGGCCATTTCATATTGGTCACGGTGTCCGTTACATTGCATTAAAAATAAAAATAAAAAAATAAAAAAAAATAAAAAAAAAAAAAAAAATAAAAAAAAAAAAAATAAAAAAGCCTTTTATTTCCCGCTTAATCGAATTTACAATCTATTTATTTATCCTAGGTTAGTATACGTTAGGTTTTTTTTTTTTTTTTATTATTAAGTTTACTTAATTTTAATTTTTCGCGGGAACCCCTCTACAGGTAAAGGCCTCCTCCAAGGCACCCATCAAAATGAGGTTGCTGTGGGATAATTGTATTGCTGTTGATTTGTGGGGGCGTACATCGGAATAATTGATAATAGAGTGCCATTTATATTCATATTAAGTAAGGTTACTCTTTCTGTGAATCCGTGGTAGCTCTGTCTATTTTACTTCTCAATCGCCTCACTTCTGATATTCCAACTACGTCCTATTTCATGTCTTTCAATGCTTCGTTCAATTCGATAAACCTTCCATGTGTTGATAACGATTTAACATTGTAAGTGATAAAGTGATAAAGTGATAAAGTAGAATTTTGTTGCTAATTTATTATTATATTCCCTTGGAGGGTCGTGGTCATGATCTCCCACGGTGACCAGCCGGCTTGGAAGATGTATTTTGGATTGTGTTTGATTATTTTGTTTGTTTTCGTTCTGAGAGGGGGGCGGTAATTGCTATTTGGTGCTTTTTGTAGTAATAAAGTTAAGCATTCCAGGTTTAATTACCCCTTCTGATACGCTGGATGATCTCTGTAGCCCTGTTTGAATTTTGTTCTTTTTGCTCGCTTGTGTTTTTTGCTCTTCTTTTTGTGTAGGCGCTCTGTAATCTGGTGATAATGGCAGCGATCGTTTTTTGTTGGCTGACGTATCAGAGTTTTTAGGACGTATTATTAACTTGTCGTACCTGATGGTAGCGAGATTTCCCTTCTCCCTTTCTATTTTTACTTGTTCCTGCAGTTCCTTTCTCTTTTCTAAAATATCATGAGGGAAGTCTTCTTTTATATAATATGTGGTATTATTTAATGATTGTTTTTGTTTGAACATATCTATCTTTATGCCTAGTGTTGAGAATGTTACTGTAATAGGCCTAGGCTTATCGCCTTTTTTACCTATCCTTCTGGCTTCCTGTATGTCTCTTTGTTGTAACTCAATACTGAAATATTTATGTATAAAGTTCTTAACAATTTTTTCTAAGTCTGCATAAGATTTTTCGGTTTCTTCTAAGCCAAAAATAACCACATTTCTCTGTCGTGATTGTTTTTCTAAGTAATATAGCCTTCTTTCTTGATTTTCCAGCTTTGCCTTTAGGTTTTCATATTTTATGTCCATCGCTTGGAGCTTCTCCTCTAATAAGTTATTTATATTTTTTGTAACTTGTTCTGTGACTTTATCCCCTTGTTGCACAATGGTTGATTTTTGTTCGTCTAGTTCGTTTTGAATTTTGCGAAGCATATTCAGAACTTCCTCCATGATTGTGATCGATAATATATATTGTTATCGCTGACTGACCTTTTATTTTTGGTCCTTGTGCTGACCTCTATTTATTTTAGTAGGTACTAAAAGAAAAAACTTTGAACTATACTTAGTTGTGCGGCATGCCAAGAAGTACAGTATTTATTTCTTAGATGGCGTTGTAGCTTGATCGATTTTGCAGTGTCATTATAGAAAAAACATTGTTTTAATTATTACGTTCTTTTTTATTGTTTTATTGGTAGTATGTCGGCACTGTTGCGCTTATTTAATGATTTAATCACTGTTTTCGTCTATATTACTAAGTTCAAAGTCACTTAATCACACTTTTGCTCGTCCGCACTTTTGTTCTTGTTTATTTACTTGATTAATGTTTTTGGACCTTTCCCACAATATATGTTACGAATCACTTATTAAGACTTTCACTGCACTTAATTTTACTGAATAATTTTACTTTTTTCTATATTTTTATGAATTTTTATCGCAGAGACGATGTTTACCGTGGCTCAGTAGCGCCCTCTACATTGCATTATGGGTTTCGTAAAACCTGCATGGTATGAAACGCAATAAAAAACTAAATTACGCGGTTTGGTAAAAAACGTAACGGGTACTGGCCACTAATATAAAAAGGTCAGATTGTGCTTTTAAAAAATAAAATAGATGTAGTATAAACGATTCGAAAATTAAAAAATATTACACCGCATTCTATAACAGCTTTAAAATATTTTATGTTAAAAATTATAATGATATAATTTTTGGCTTATGTAATATTATTTAAATTAATCTTCATTATATGTTGCTAAATATCAAATCGAAAAGGTAAAATTTAAAAATACTTTCTAAAAGATTCATTTAAAAAAAGCACATCACAATAAAAACACAAAACTAACCTTCAAAACGAACATGGCGGTTTTTCCGAACGAAAATGCAAATGTCAAATTTCCCGCGCTTTGCGTCGGCTATGGCGTCCGTTCTCACTATGCCGCGTTCAACTCCGACTTGTATTTATAATGTCGCAGTTTTCGTTACAACAGGCCTTCTGATATTATTATGCGGTGTGCGGAGCCCTTGCGCGGTTTTGTAATAGAACCCTCGGTATTGATTGTTAATGTCAATCAAATGTGACATAATTTTGATTTCACATAGATAATAGGATAATTTCGGTTTTGACAGAAGCTAATTTTGGATCAACGTCTAGTATTTGAAAAAAAGAAAGAAAGAAAGAAACATTTAATCCAAAGCACAGCCGTAAAATTAAACAATAGAGAAGACACTTAACCATTAAACAAATACATATAGTTAGGAAAGATAGATTTTTCATAACTTAAAAAATGCAATTTCTTTATACGAACGTTTAATAATTATTATGACTCATTTTTGTAAATATTTTCTTCTTTCTTTGGCTATCTCAGCAGTCAACATAAAATGCAATTTTTAAATGGTAAGTAATTATAAGCAAACTTGAAATTCGTAATAACAAGGTCAACGTTAAACGGTATGTTACGAAGAGAGTATGATTAGCATACATTGAAATATTGAGAAGATTACGAGTTTATATTCGACCACGCCACAGGTCTTCTGTTTTACCCCCGTAGATTATATTCCCGTTCAATAACTACGTGCCTATTTACAGCCAAATCGTAGCCCCATAAGTGCAAGTTCTGGATAAGGTTTGTTTTTACTTAAAGTTAATTGTGATTGTGTTATCTATACTTATAATAAATCTGTAGAGGTTCATTCTGTACATTAAATATATTTCGAAAATAACTATCAGGGGGTGGTTGGGATCGATAGTGAAGCCAAAATGCAATTGGTGAAATTTTTTTCTGTCTGTCTGTCTGTTTGTATAACCGTTATAGAAACAAAAACTACTCGACGGATTTTAACGAAACTCGGTACAATGATTCTTCATACTCCTATGCAGGTTATTGTATACTTTTCATCACGCTACAATCAATAGGAACAGAGCAGTGAAGGAAAGTGTTGGGAAAACGGGAGAAGTTACTCCAATTTTTAACCTTCCGTCGCGTGTACAACCTTAATGGTTAAAGCTACACAGAAAGCATGTATGACGGAAATGTTTTCCCTAAAATAATGTAAAAAATATGACAGCATATGTCTATCTTTTATGGTTGACTCATAATAATAACACGTGTAACTCCCGAGTCCCGATAGCTCAGTACCTAGTTCGAAGCTTTCTGATTATATTTGTCTACTCTTAGTTTTGTAACACTCTCAGACAATCCTAATTAAAAAGCTAACATTATTAACTAATTTAGAATCAAAGAAATCGGTTAAGAAACACCAAAGTTATACTAAATTTTCCTTAAATATATTTTGTGTCCAGCTACAACGAACTGTCGATTTTTTTACGAAAAACGACGGAAACGCGGACGAAGTCGCAGGCGACAACTATTACGTAATAAAAGATAAAATAAATAGATTAATAAATGTATAAAACTTAGGTTAGTCTACATGCAGTTGATATCAAAGCGACCACCATTTTTCTTCGTTTCCGTTGGCATATTAACATAGAAAACAAGTTAAGATGGAAACGATCTCCCATAAGAGGCAGCATACGTCATAAGGAAGAGTAATATTAAGTGCGTTGTATGCGTGGAATGTGGCTGATTTAGCTTCAGCCCTTGTCGAATGATCTAGATGTTTGAAGGCCAAGAACAACCGGTCACTGTAGTACGAGAGACGACGGGGCCTTCGTTTTATTTGATTGGAGCACGCGAGCTAGCTTTTTAAGAGATTTCTCTACTATACTACGACTCTTTTGAAAGAAGTGCATAGTTGTGTATAATGTAGATTCGACGTTACGCGGTTTTTAGATTAAATTCCTAAGTGTTAAGAAAATATTTCAATCAGCGTAATAAATACCTATATGCCAGTATTTACACTATGTTATAACAAAGTATAAACCAAAGCCACTTTTTTCTGTTTGTCCCTATGTATGCTTGAATCTTTATAAAAAAGCATCTGATTTTCATATGGTTTTTCATCAGATAGTGTACGAATTTGATTATTTTATTTCACATAATGTATTAATTCGACTTTTAACATAAAAACTTAATTGTATAAGGTAATAAAGACGTTTTTAAGTTTGACAAAATAAATAAATTAACTTTGCTAACGCCTTAAAAATTTCAACTTATTACCAACTTGTGAGATACTGACATACATGTAAAACACAAAAAAATCTTTAAACATTTTAAATATTGATATGGTCCCTATAAATGTTATAGAATGAGAAAATTGAGTAACAAATACAGACATAGAATTCCTGAATGGAATAAAACAATGTACCTACTACTTGGAATTGCATAGATCTGGTATTTTTAAGGCTTTATTTTTCTTTAAAAAGATTTTTTTTGTAAGATAAAAGAATACCTGTATACAGAAAGCGTAAAACTTGAACAACGGACTCTCTCTCTCGAACTACATCGCTATAAATTAGATTGTATCATTTAGTGACATTGCGTAGGTTTATACTTATTCATTTCTCATTACAATACTTTTTTTAGTTGACTCACGATAACCACGTGGTTTGATAAGGTTGTCTTTGTTTGTGGAAGAAATGTAGGAGTTTTATATTGTTTTCTTATGTTGGTTTTCTCATGTTTTGTATGGTACAGTGGTAACTGCCTTCTGGGTTCAGGGTTCGATCCTCAATTGGGAAAATTATATAACTTAAATATACTCGCTCTATTACTTATCAATAGAAAACCAAAAGTTGTGTCGTAGTTAATAATATTTTTAATATCGCATAAAGTCGGATTGTACGGTTCTGTGGCTAATATAGTTTATTAAAATTATAATAAAACAATAATCGTTTAAAGTTTTGTTTTATTTAAGGCTTTTATTCTAACTTTCCACTATCCAACGGAGACACTGGTCCAAAACAAAAGATCATTTTCTATTTAAAAAAAAACGTGTTTATTACAAATGTCATTTTTCGTTGCCATTACTAAAAATAAATGGGAAATATTTAAGGTCGATCGGAATTAATTAATTGAAACAATTATCTATGTCCGCGTGTTTATGGTGTTTTTATGATCGTAGAATGTCAATTGACCCATTTATACAATAATTTGGACTATTAACTTCATGACAGGTTTTGTATATTATCTATAATTACCTAAAGTATATAAATACGAACTTCCATCGGTAAGATTTATGAAGTTAATTCATTAATAATTAATGTAGGTATAGATTACTAGTTTATTTGTCCATAATAAATTTGAGAAATAAAAGATCGATATAAAAAATGAAAATTATGTGGTTATATGGACAGGCATTATATTATGCCTTCTTCCATTTAATTTAATTATAATAATTATTCTGATGTAACTTAATTGTAGATTCATATGAAATCATATCGTCTCAATAACTGTTGATATCGGCGGGCGGGCCTGGTGTCCTGAAATACGGGCTTGTAGCCTAGTTTAGGCACCAGACTCAATACAATGTCAATGCGAATTGAAATTATTGTATTGAATATTAAATTTAATTGTAGCGGTTTAAATTGTATTGATTGAATAAATAAATTATTATTATTATTATTATTATTATGCTAAGCAGAGTTATGGTGACTAGACAACGGATAAATTACATAAACATACTTTTCCTTCATACCTACATAAGTACAATTCATAGCAGCACCTAGTCCTCGGAAAAATACAAATATATTTTTTTGGTATGTTTCGGAACCCACAACCCTTCGCGCAGTAATCAGTTGTGCTACCACTGTATCAAGCGGTCTTCAAAGAATATTTAAAACGCATTGAACAAACAATTATAATTACCTTTTGAGCTACTAAATTGTCTACATTACATAGTATAAAACAAATTCGCTTCTTTCTGTCTGTCATATGTACCTACGCTTAAATCTTTAAAACTACGCTACCGATTTTCATGCGGCTTTTTTGTCAGATAGAGTGATTCAAGAGAAAGGTTAATGTGTAGTATACGTGCGTAATATACACGTACGAAGACGGGGCTGGTGGCTAGTCCATAAAAAAGCGTCTTGCCAATTTCCCTATCTACATAATATAGAAGGTTTTAATATTATTTATTCCATTGAAATGTTACAATTTTAGGACCGAATATTGCATTTCTTAGGGCTCGCAATTTTATTTTTGGGACATGTGGAGGAGGTTAATAAAAGCTTAACTTGAAGTTTGTGGGGTCGCCACCCTTGCCATTCGGCCGCCATTTTAAAAAAATCTTTTTTCGCGATGTGTCGGAAACTATGCGACTTACAAAAAAATTGTTAAGACGTAATTTGTAGAAAGTTATCTTACCTTCAAATATATTAATATAACTTTTTGGGTTAAATTGAAAATCAAAGAAGTTATAAGCGAAAAATTGAGAAAAATTTTAACTAAGTACCTACTTATAGTTTTTGATTTTTTTTAATATAACATTTCAATGGACTATACCCAGATAACATGATTTGCACATTTACGAAAGAGCTGGTCAAATAACCCTCCATTATGTGTATTGAATTATAATTAAGACCACTAATAGATGGAATAAGAAACGCAGTTATATTAAGTATTGATAAATTCGATACAGTTGCCGCCATGATGACATATTTCAATAC
>JADANM010003811.1:9336463-9362214 GCA_026213755.1 Eurema hecabe | reverse complement strand
ACGAAGAGAGAATGAACATCATACATTATATTATTAAGAAGATTACGAGTTTATTTTCGACCAAGTCACGGGTCGTCGTCGTCTTCTGTTTTCAACAGACTTAAAAAAAGGAGGAGGTTCTGAATTGGACCCGTATGTTTTTTTCTATGTTTGTTACGCGATAACTCCGCCAATTATGAACCGATTTCAACAAATCTTTTTTCAGCGTATAGGTAATACCTCAAGGGTGGTCCCATTTAAATTTAATAATAAAAAACAACCCCCAAGGGTGGAAAATTGGGGATGAACTTTTACGCAATATCTCCGCCGATTATGAATCAATTTAAACGATTATTTTTTTGTTGAATAGGTATTATCATGAAGTCGGTTTAATTTCTTTTAAGGTTTTTTATTCTTTTTTTATTTTTTTAATTATTCTTTCGTAGATTACATTCCCGTTTAATACCTGCATACCTATTTACAGCCAAATTGTAACCCCATAAGTGCAAGTTTTGGATAAGGCAGCCATTTACAAATACGTACTTGTTGTTTTTTTTACTTTAAATTAATATTGTGATATTGTTGTTTTTTTTTACTTTAAGTTAATATTGTGATAGTATAAAAATCGCTATCCGCCGTATGTCTGTCCCTATGTATGCTTAGATCTTTAAAACTACGAAACAGATTTTGATGAGGTCTTTCTTAATAGATAGAGTGATTCTTAAGGAAGATTTCTATGTATAACAGATGCATAGAAGCCGGGGTGGGTCCTAGTACGTAATAAAATAAAAAATAAATAGGTAATTAAACGTATAAAACTTAGACAAGTCTATATGCAGTTGATATCAAAGCGACCACCATTTTTCTTCGTTTCCGTTTGCGTATTAACATAGTAAAAAAGTTAAGATGGAAACGATCTCCCTTAAGAGGCAGCATACGTCATAAGGAAGAGTAATATTAAGTGCGTTGTATGGTCGGAATGTGGCTGTTTTAGCTTCAGCCCTTGTCGAATGATCTAGATGTTTGAAGGCCAAGAACAACCGGTCACTGTAGTGCGAGAGGCGACGGGGCCTTCGTTTTATTTGATTGGAGCACGCGAGCTGGCTTTAAAAGTAATGTCTCCATTTACCACTCCAGTAACTCTCTTAAACACACTACAAAAACAACCAAAACATGTATAAAAGCACAGTTAAAAATATACAAAATCTGAAACAATCAGGCAAAATCGCTAGTACATAAGCCGTAGCTCTAAAGTCCAACTCACGCTTGGCCTATTTATATTAAAAATAAATTTAGTTTCTTTACATAATATGTAGTATTTTTTCAAAATAAAAAATAGCTTTCAAACTAAGAAGCTGTTTTTTTATGAGCATTACACTGTAAATAATCACGTGTATTTTTTTCCAACAAATTTTCTTTAAGTATAAGTAATTTTAAACGTCTTCCTTAACTTTTGTAGGTGACTATAACTATTTATGACATTTAAAATAAGTCTCTACTCATAATTTTACATAACAAGACAAACTCCAAAATTACCTTTTATCTATATAAAAGTACTAGCTCCCGACTTCGTTCACGCTGTACCACGTAGCCATATTATAACTCACACAAACTCTTCTTTTCTCTGCTTAAGAACCATCTATGTACTTGAAGAAATAATCTTAAAAAATAATGTAATCGATTCAACTGTTATCGAATAATGTACTTCACAACACATTTGGCGATTCATTTTTATATTATAATGTTGCCTTTCTTGTGAGGTATGATGTACAGCCATTCGATTTCAAAGGTGCAAAGTGGCTACAAATGATAAATTCTATGCCTCGGTTATTATGTAGATCCCTACAGACAAAAAGCTTTTAACTTGCACAACCTCTCAGACTATATCGCTATAAATTAGATTGTATCATTTAGTGACATTGCGTAGGTTTATACTTATTCATTTCTCATTACAATACTTTTTTTAGTTGACTCACGATAACCACGTGGTTTGATAAGGTTGTCTTTGTTTGTGGAAGAAATGTAGGAGTTTTATATTGTTTTCTTATGTTATATGACGACCGCTTGGTACAGTGCTAACTGCCTTCTGGGCCACAACCCTTGGCCTTGGGTTCGATTCTCACTCCGGAAAATTATATTACTTGTCAATAGAAAACCAAAAGTTGTGCTGTAGATTGTAATAATATTTTTAATATCGCATAAAGTCGGATTGTACGGTTCCGTGGCTAATATACTTAGTTTATTAAAATTATAATAAAACAATAATCGTTTAAAGTTTTTATTTAAGGCTTTTATTCCAGCTTTCCGCTATCCAACGGAGACACTGGTCCGAAACAAACAATAATTTCCTAGTTAAAAAAAAAACGTGAATATTATGTCATTTTTCGTTGCCATTACTAAAAATAAATGGGAAATATTTAAGGTCGATCGGAATTAATTAATTGAAACAATTATCTATGTCCGCGTGTTTATGGTGTTTTTATGATCGTAGAATGTCAATTGACCCATTTATACAATAATTTGGACTATTAACTTCATGACTGGTTTTGTATATTATCTATAATTACCTAAAATATATAAATACGAACTTCCATAGGTAAGATTTATGAAGGTAATTTATTAATAATTAATGTACATAGGTATAGCTTAATAGTTTAATGACCACAATGATGTTATACTAAGTAAATAGATAATATGTTATAAGCGCAAAATTTTGAAGACGCAAAAACATCCTGATAACGCTAATTTGCGGTGAATCACGCGCAGCTGACAAAACTATCTCTTTTTTTCTTATTGGTTTTATCATTTATCTTGTTTCTTTCGTTTTAACTTGTATTAATGTGTGCTGCCGCTGCTGTGCGGAACACTTTTTTCGGTGATTGGTGGTGATTTGTTGGTGTATAACATAATAATATCACTTTTCGCCCAAAATAAATTTGAAAAATAAAAGATCGATTTAAAAAATGAAAATACTGTGGTAATATCGACAGGCCCTACATCGTTCAAAGCGCCATCTAGTCCCACGCTAAGTAGAGCACAACCCTTTGCGCAGAAAGCAGTTGTGCTACCACTGCGCCAAGCGGTCATCAAATAATATTTAAAACGCATTGAACAAACAATTATAATTACCTTTTGAGCAACTAAACTGTCTTCATTACATAGTATAAAACAAATTCGCTTCCTTCTGTCTGTCCTATGTACCTATGCTTAAATCTTTAAAACTACGCTACCGATTTTCATGCGTTTTTTTTGTTAGATAGAGTGACTCAAGAGAAAGGTTGATGTGTACTATACGTGCGTAATATATCCGTGCGAAGACGGGGCTGGTCGCTAGTTCATCTATAAAAAAAGCGTCTTGCCAATTTCCCTATCTACATATTATAGACGGTTTTATTACTATTCCATTGAAATGTTACAATTTTAGGACCAAATATTGCATTTCTTAGGGCTCGCAATTTTTGTGACATGTTGGGGAGGTTAATAAAAGCTTAACTTGAAGTTAGTGGGGACGCCAACCTTGCCATTTAAAAAAACACTTGTTTCGCGATATGTCGAAAACTATGCGACTTACAAAAAAATTGTTACGACGTAATTTGTAGAAAATTATTTTAACTACAAACATATTAGGTTATATAAATATTTATAAATATTTTTGCCTTAAATTGAAAATCAAAGAAGTTATAAAAAGTGAGAAAAAATTTAACTATATATTTTTTTTTTATGTAACATTTCAATGGTCTAAGTCTATCGAGATGACATGATTTGCACATTTACGAAAGAGCTGGTCAAATAACCCTCCATGATGTGTATTGAATTATAATTAAGACCACTAATAGATGGAATAAGAAACGCAGTTATATTAAGTATTGATAAATTCGATACAGTTGCCGCCATGATGACATATTTCAATACGAATAATAGGATTGCTTCAATGCATTCATGTTAGGAAATATTTTCATTGGCGATTTATTGAATAAAATTTTAATCAATTAGTTTATAAGTATTTTAACTTAATACTAACCTGCACTTTTACTTCTGTCTTTTTTCGTGACAATGCACGTGGTAAAAATTTGTTAGTTTTTTTAACTGTGTTATCTTAACAATTATTCGAATTGAGAAATTAAATTTGTCTTGGATAGATATCAAGGATGGCTTTAAGTCATACATCACGCGAACAATAGAAGTTAAGAAAAGAGGAAAATGTGGAAAAACCGAGTTAAAAGGCTTACTTTTCCAATTACAGAGCAGTTGGACTCAGTGGCTCACAAAGTGAATTATGCTGAAAGTAATTGGAACGTGAATTAGTTTAATTTTGAGACTGCTCGCACAATGCAAAGCGTTGCTGTAGTTGACACAATCCACGTTAGGTATTATACCGCAAAATGTGCTCTAGTGCTAAAAATTTAAAAACGTTTAGTCTAAATTATATAGATATGTATAAAAAATCCGCTTCAATATATCTTCTAAGGTTGGCTTGCTATAATTTTTTAGGGTAATCAAATCATAATAACAGAAATTGACGCGAACAGTTGTGAGAACAGATCGAAAATATACGTAGGAATAGTTTTGATCACATTTTCTTCGGAAAACGACCTCCTTGCAATGCCACGTAATTTATAAGTATTATTTTCACTACGACCATGACACCGGATTGCTATTCAACGCACGGTGTGCTGTTATTTCGCTTCTACTGTTACGTAGCCAGCACTGTGTTATATTGCGTAATCTAGTCTGGTTAAATAGACCAATTATTACTTGAGAATGACTGATCAGATATTAAAGACTTAGGTATGTGGTCTTTTTGAAGATTTAAGTACTAATTAGGCAACACAACTTAGGGATCAGGGTCTGGTAAAATGTTAAGAAGCGGTACAATTTACGGCCAAATTAAAATTAAGGGCGCCTTAAGACTCGTAATTTTGACAGAACTGTCAGATCGGACCGGTTTAATTTGTACTTAATTTTAAGTTGCGTTTCAGTAATCCGGCATTAGTTAAACAAACCGTTGCGTAGCATTATTTTATTATTAAATTACTTACATAGCATAAAACAAAGTCGTTTTCTTCTGTCCCTATGTATTTTTTGTTTAAATCTTTAAAACTACGGAACTGATTTTAATAGATAGTGATTGAAAAGGGAAGATTTATCTGTATCATATAGACACGATATAGAAGCCGGGGCAAGGCGAGGCGCTTGCGCTCTAAATTGCGACTTTAATAGTCACATTAATAAATTTGGGGTCGATGTTTGGCTTTGGTATTGAAAGCACTTGTTACTGATTGCCACAACCAAATATCTACCACTAAACTTGTATTATCTATACACCAAAATTTTGCCAATGTCTAACGCAGCACTGCCATTTATCCACGAAGAAATGTAATGTTACCGTTTAGTGGATATGGAGCGTGTAAGAGGCTAAAAGCTCCAAAAATTCCATATCCTAAAAGCAGAAAAAAATTTAAAGTAAGCGTAATTTCTATATGTATTTAAATCTTCGTGTTTTCTTTGCAGAAACATCCTTCTTGGGTAGAGAGAAGTCCTTTTGGTTCCTGTCACGTCATTTGGGTGGATTCACTTAATGTTACTACTTTAAAAAAGAAACAGCGTTTAAATAAAGACTTTATTTATGTACTATACGGAGAAAAATATCATAAAAGTTACACGAACAATGGCATCTTTTTCCCTAATTGTATACAGACAGAATAACTTACACTAATGCCAACTATACATTATTCAAGCTACAGAGCACTACATTTCATTGCTAGGACAAAAAAGACGTCTTGGTACGTGATAATGTCTTATATTATTTTACCTGGCAACATTTTCTTTTAACGTAAATAAGATAAGAATTTCTGCGCGAAAGCAAAAAAAAATGAGACCTATGATTTTTTTTATTCTATGAAGTGGTGAGACGAGCTGGACGCCCTCCTGATGGAAAGAGAAACGCCAGCCCATAACCAATGTAGTGCTACCCAGAACTTTGCACCGGGCAGGGGTGCACTACACCGACGCTCCCCACTTCGAGTCATAAGATAATAAATACGATATTGCACATATCTTAAAACCCGTACTAAGGTGCCCGTGTACCTCTGGATAATTTACAAAGCCGATCATTCTAGAAATAATAGAAAGAAAACAATTAAAATCATTTGTTTTGATTTATGTATCTTAAAAAAGTTTTTATACTAGTCAACGATCACTTAGCGCTCTGTAGATCAAGTAAAATTCAGGCAACATAACCCTGTCCTGACAGTATCAACATTTTGTAGCAAGACAATCTTATATAGCAACACTTACCAAATGTCAAATTCAAAAATGAAAACTTTCGAAATAAGAACTTGCAAACAGCCAATCACAGATACATATTTTTTCACATGGCAACAGAACACACGTTATAACTACGTAATATCTTTTATAATTACTTGTGACCCCATTATACATTTGTTTTAAAGTATAATATGTCATTTACATACTATTGAATTAATGTTTATTTACAATTAAAACATATTGTTATACGTTACTGTGGTAAAATACGATTGAATAAACAAAACGATTATAAAAACTAATGCTTAAACAAAATTATGTTTAAAACAAACTATGATTACAAAAAATATATATCCATAGATAAACAGAACCTCTTATATAATATATAAATATTGATTTATATATTTTTCTATTAAGAATAAGCTTTTTCTCGAGTGCACAGTATACATATATAGCATACAATAAATTTATTATTAAAAAACAAGATCACCTCTAAACCAATCGCCTACCCTCATTTTAAATATTTTTGTAAACTTTTTGCTGTGTATTTCTTCCGTCGTCTTAAAAAATAAGCTTCGAGGGAAAAAATTATCTTTAAGAGATTACCAAAATATTTGCTATGATAAGTTTACCAAAACTGGGTAAATTATTGTTTAATAGCTGGTAACATTCAAATATTTCGTAACGCATTTTTTTTAGTTAAACGTAGTTTTATTTAATTTTCGAAAAAAAAAACAAAACGTCCTTGTTTATCTTGTTTGTTACTTTAACGGTGACATAAATTATATATGACGTTTAGAGAAAAGGGTTCAGAAAAACGTCCCATGAACTACGGGGGACAACTTCAGAAATTGCATCACGAAATACTGAAAAGCTCCCGACCTTGTACATACATAAGGCATTACTGTGGTGTATCTAAAATATCGTGTTTATATTATATGTCAATGCTTCAACACATCGTCACCTACAAAAGGCACATAGTAACAGCGAACTTTGAACAGACTTACTTTTATAAATCGATCAATCTTTTTAAATCAATATGAAGTTGTACCTTTTTAAATTAATTTTTAATAGACGTGCATCAATATCAAAAACTATGTGGAACAGCGAAAAACGATGAAAAAATCGTAAGATGTAAGTGAACTTTATCATTCATTTTAAAAATTGATTTAATTCTTTCCTTGATCAAATATTCAAATTTGTATGTTTTTCGCTCCCTTATCACTTACAATTTAGCTATTACGCCCATTAAAAATCACATAAAGGCAAAATTTAATCAGACTGTTCTAATATATGAAAATGAGTTGCACAAATATATACTTCTGTTCTAGATCTTTCTAGTACTTTATCAGAATGAATATGGACGGTACAATATAAATTGTATAGGCACATGCGTAGAAATACAGAATTATAATTAACTATGGTAAACTTGACGGCTTTATTAAGGCATTTAAGAGGCTTTCTAGATTGTTCTAGAATGTAGACTATTCGTTAGAATGAAAGTTTAGCGTTAATTTAAATGTTACATATCGCTTCGAATTTTGTACCCACTCATATTATTAATTTTACACTACGTTTCATACATAGCTTTGAAAGCCGGGACGAGCCTTCGTGTCTTTAGTAGGAACTAAAGAAACCTTACACATATTCTGAGATCAATTCAATCTTTAGTTGGCGTTGTCCCAATTTGGTTTCGATGTCAACGATATATAATTTACGCGCGCATTTAAATTCGATTTTCAAAATGAGTCATAGACAAAATATTTTTTTTCGTAGCTCGTTAATGGAATCACAGGAATTCCATCAAACTCCACGCTTCAAACTTAATATTTAATTATATTATATAATACACTAAAAAATTCTAAAAATTCTTTTGTACTTGTTGTACAAGTTTGTACGTGTAATGGCACGTGTGTTAACCATTACCATACCGTTGTTTTATTGATTAGTAGCTTCATGAGGAGTTTACAAAAATGTCCTAGCTATCCAATTACTGTGACTGTATTTACCATTTTATTCTCAATTAAGTAATAATATATTAAGGTCAATTCTAATATTGGCGATTAAACAAGCCCGAGACAGAAAAAAATCAAAATTACCTAGCGTCATATTGTACGATGAGATGTTTCTAGAGTTGTCTATTGTCTTGGGATATTTCGTACAAAATGGAAGGCTACGTTCCCACTACGGAGGATCTGACAGCTATATAATATCGAAAAACTAAAAAAAAAAAATCTATGGCTAAATTTACCGGTTTTCCGTAGTGGGAACTGACCCTAAATCAGCATATTTACAACCAATGCCGTTAACATTTATGCCATACTTTAACGTAATATTTATCAGCTAAATACGACACTACATAACTAAACTAGATTACTCATAATCCTTACCAAATCCGAGGCCAAATTTGCTTCCCCATGTCCAAAATTATGTACATTACATTAAAAAAATCATTTTTTTACCTTTTGACACGATTGGAGCCACCCTAATTCTTGATGCTTAGTTTGTGCTCAACATAGTTATAGAAACGTCTTTAGTTCAACAAAAAAATAGTTATCTACAAAATTATAATTCTGCACCAAAAAGTTTAAATTTATTAAGTGTCAATAAAATAATGCTGCATTGCTTTAAAAGTAATAGCCAAATATTTATTTATACAAAAAATTTACAGAATATATTGGATCAATGGGTGGACCACCACTCCATTATTGACCGAAACTAAGGGTATATGTGTAAACACTTTTTACTACTATATCTCTTGCTTAGTCAATGTCAAAAATGTTTTTTTTTTTAATTTTGTCTATGTTACGATGAAAGATATTAAAACGTGATCGTTACTCTATTGACACTTTTACGATTCTATATCTTCAGGATATTTTCCGTTTCACCACTTAATTATAACAATAATTAACATTAAGCACGTGCATTCGAAAGTCGATTAATTATTTTTATTTACACAAATAATATCTTCACTTGTCATTTATTATTCGTATGTCTTTATATTAACCATAGATTACAAATTAACTTAAAACGAAGTCTCACGTTTCATAAACTTGGACACATAACTTGAGCTACTATTTAATATAAAATATTATATAATAAAACTAAAATTACTTTGAGATGTCTTAACTGTCACTTTACTGAATCGAAATGCCACGGCAAGTTTCTATATGTATTTTGTTTTTTTATTGTTTATTGGTAGAATGAATAAGATCTATGGCACGCAGATTTAAATGCAGAATTTTGTGAGATTTATACCGAATATTGTCACTATATTTTAACTAGGAGACAGATGAAATCGCGTTGTGGGGGGAACCCATTTGGGTCAGGACTTTATCTAGCCACTGTAGAGGACCATGGAGATGGATTTCGATCCAGCATGGCGTCGAAGTTACGTCTTGTCTATGGTACTCCGCGCCCCAGCCCTTGACGAACGACATACGTATCGTACACATTTTAGTCAGCTCATAAACAGCTTCAAACCCGTGGTTCACACTTTGCGACAAGAGCTGAGCGAACTCCCTATTATTGAAGATCTTCAGCGAGCACCCCGGTGGGATCTTACATACGGTTGAAGGATGAAAACCATGATGGTGGTTGCAGTTTCTACTCTGAACGAATATAGCCGCATCGGACAAGCACTCTGCGTACACTTCACCCCCCACATAGTACAAATGCACCCCTTTCCCTATATGACGTCTAGTGTTTTCTATTGTAGAGTTCCTATTCACGTTACTGAGCTGACCGAGGCAGAAGCGATCACTGTTGTTGGAGGGATCCGTAAACCCGTCCACGACCACGGAATGCGAGTTGCAATGGAACACTTCCCCGACCCGACAGTTCAGCTCGTAGTACGCGACCGACGCCCAGTACAAAGGCTCTTGGTATGACACCGGGGCTACCTCCCCTGGAGGCTCGGTGTCATCGGAAGGTGGGGAATACGCCGGTGGAGGCGTATCTGGTAGTTCAGAACTCGCTGAAGGTGGGAACCCTGAGCCAGAGTAGGAAACGTTGTGGGGCATGGCTGGTTCTGTAGTCCTTTGGAAGGGTAGTAACGAGTGTCCGGGAGCGAATTCTGAATGTCTCGGTACTAGGACTGGAGGAAGTACGGGGCTCTCGACTCTTTTGTAGTGGTAAGGGTTGATACAGACTTCTTTCTGTTTGGCGCTAAAGGGATATTGGCAAATCTCGAGAGGTTTCAACTCATGGTGGCTCTGCAAGTCAGGCCATCTCCAGACGCGGCAGTAAATTACGTGCGGAAGGCCTTTCCGATGTGACACCTGAAACACGTGCCATACAGAATTATTGTTTGTAATGATTTTCTTTTTTAAATGTTTTATGCTGAGTTACTTATACTGAGCTAGGCCCCTTTGGACTAACCTATTAAATAAACTGAAAATTTGTAATTTTTATCTTTCTTTTTATTGAATCACAATATCTTACTTATTAAAATTGTTTGATAAGCCCAATTTTCTATAAAAAAATATACTAAAATTATAAAGGCGTAAAGTTTGGGAGTTTTTCAACGTAAGTTAAATTAGCGATTTTGTCTGTAATCTTAACTACAATTTATTTCTTTTATTTATGGAAAACAAGATTATAGATGCGTCTCATATGTGATATAGTAACCTGAAAATTATCGAATCCAAAATAAAATCCAAATACAAGATGTTTCAAAAATCAAATACAACTTACCTGCAACCTGCCATCCAAAGACCGAGGTATGGTCACACATTTGGACGGAGTGCCGGGACATGAGAGAGCCCGCTCCAACTCCTCGATGGCTCCTTTCCTCTTCTTTAGTTTCTTCACCAGACTGTCCACTGCTTTCTCTGCCCATTTCTCTTCTTCATCGCCCTGAAAAAATTATATTATTGCTTTTTAATACCTTTTTTTGGTAGATGGTGCTTTCACCAATGTAAAGGGTGTATATATCAAACTTTTGACACAAAAAAAACAAGACACACAATTCACACAATTTTTATACCCTAAGGTAATTTTTTTTTATTCTATGAAGTGGTGAGAGGAGCTGGACGCCCTCCTGATGGTAAGAGAAACGCCAGCCCATAACCAATGTAGTGCTACCCAGAACTTTGCTCCGGACAGGGGTGCACTACACTGACACTCCCCACTTTGAGTCATAAGATGTTAAGACTCATTAGCCCAGTAATCACGCAGGCTACATTACAGGCGGTTGGATGTCTGGCACTGTGGGGGTACTACTAATTTAAGGGGGGTACTATTAATTTAAGTAATATTTTTTGCTTGTATGAGTAGCAAACATCATGAACAACTTTTGGTGCTTTTGTATAATATTAGTATGGAAAATTTTCCATAGCATTAAACTTTAGTAAAATGTGGATATTGATATTAAGTTTATCCGGCATTGAATTATGATAATCCTTGAAAGTGTAAACACATTGAGTTCCGATTCTCAGTCAATGGATAAATATAGCCCATTCATATTTATTTGGTAAACACTTTTCATTAGTCATTTTCTTGGTATCACATGAAATAGTTATTGTGACTCATAGGCGGCTATTGATAAGTTTTACAACAACACGTTTTTGCTTTTGATAAGATATCTGAGCAAGCTTAGAAGCTTTATTTACGTTTGGTAGTAAAAACACCAAATTAATTAAAAAATTTAAATTTAAGAGAAATATACCTTTACATACATATTTACGAGTTTGGAAAGCAGTTTTTACAAAGAAGAACTAGTGAGCACCTCTGATAGTTGCTCTCATCATATTAATTGGTTTGTTATCCAGAATAATAATGATTCCTACACCCTTATCCAATCCATATCCAAAATTTCATATCCATAATATCCCTGGTTTTAATGCTTTAACAGACAGACAAATTACATGTAATTGTGGTTTCCCAAAAACAAGTGAACAGGAGAATTGTCTCCTTTTAAAATGAATCTAAGATAATAAAGCACATAACAAGAAATTGAGTTAGTATAGAGGTTTTTAAGATTATTTGGACACACTATTTCATAAGATACTGAATTTATGTAGGTTAAATGTTTGAGAGATAATTGTATAGCATGTTTGAATATACTGAAATATTTTTATGATAATCTGAAAATGGCAAACTGGACTTTACATATGTTTCAACAAGTTATTTTATAAAATTATACATAAGTCTATTTGTCTATAGCTAGTTTTCTTTTTATATGCACAAGATTTGACATTTTTCATATGCAATAATAATCTATCTATTGCACCTAGCATCTCATCAAGTCATAGTTTCATAAACCCTAAATGCTAATATAAGACAGTCATCCCGACCTTATGATCCTTACATATCCACAGATATTAAGTAGTAAATGATAGGTAATATAGATATTCCAGGTTAAGTATTACTATATAAAAACTGCACTATAATTAACCATTTCTAATTACTGTTTCCAATGTTGAATAAATTTTTCATTTTTACACAGTTATTCTTTTTTTAAAGATGCAAGCTTTCTAGGAACCAGTCAAAATGGGTTACAAATTAGGTTGGTTATTGATTTCTATGGGTTTAGTTTTGGGTTTTCCCCCCATCATTCACTTCACATAGGATTATGTAGTCAATATACAATGACTAAATATACTAATGTAAAGCACTAGAATAAATTAAGTATGGTAAGTTACTTCAAGATTAAACATATTATATCTGTACTCTGATCAAAATACAAATGTATTAAAAATTTAACGAAAAATAGAAGTGTAAAATGATCGGAGCTTTTTAGCTGAATAATATTTAACATGTAATCGTAAAAATACCATCTAGTTTTAATGACAATACAATGCTTAGAACTTAAGCAATACAAAAACGCGGTTGAAACTTTACTGTTTCTAAACTTTTACATACCTGTTTCCAACCAAGCAATTTCTTCACAGCGGGACTTGTAAATGAAAACAAGCTGTTCAAGCTGGACATAGGTCCACTGCTTGAAGATTCACCATCGTCCGTGTCCATAGTGACAAGAGTATGAAGTGCCCCGATGAGTCACCAGGAATAGCGGGAACACGCAGCCCGCTTTTAATACACCACGGATATACTCAAACAGCCATCGATCAGCATATAATCATTTGGTATTCCCCACAACGCTTACCAATTACATTCACGAAAACTACAAAATAGCGATTAGCGTGACACTAGCTAGGACAGTTAAAAACCACAGATAACACAGAATACAGATGTTTGCGTGAATTAGTAAAATTTATATTCTGCCTCGTACAGACTATACACACCATTTTATAACTATTGCAGAAATTTAGTTACATTGCCATATACAAAAACACACAAAATTCGCCAAAAGCGAGAATTTTCTCGAATTTGAAGTGTTAGTAATACGGTTCATTCATTATTCCAAACTATTTCTAGATCTCTGTAGAGCGCGACGAACAAAGAGTGGGAATTGCGAATTGAACTTATTAAGTGGAATTACGATTACTCAGTGCGTTATAGTCGATTTTTGTTTGCAAGTTCATTTTTGTAAAATCATGGAACAGGTAAGGTTATGCCGACTGTGTTTTTTGCATTTATTTAGCAATTTATACTAACAATTTGATTTTAGGTGAATCAGTTGAAGGAGAAGGGTAATGCGGCCCTGTCTGCTGGAAATTTCGAAGAAGCGATTAAGTTTTATACAGAAGGTATAAACTTGGATGCAAAAAACCACGTTTTATTCAGTAACAGATCAGCTGCTTATGCAAAAGCCGGTAATTATGCGTCAGCGTTGGAAGATGCTAATCAGTGTGTGTCATTGAACCCTACGTGGACAAAAGGTTATTCTAGAAAGGGCAGCGCCTTAGCATACTTGGGAAAACATGAAGAAGCGATCGAAGTTTACGAAAAGGGTCTTCAACTGGAACCAAATAACCAGCAACTGGCTGCTGGCTTGGCTGAAGTCAAAAAGCAAGCAGAAGAATTAAGTTTAAGGACAGAACAATTACTTGAAAAACTAAGAGCAAACCCCCAAACTCGAGAATGGCTTAATGATCCAGAATATTTAGATATGGTTAAGGTAGGACACATTTTTTCTTTTTTTTTCTCAAACTTCATACAGCAGTAAACAAACACTGTCTCAAAAGGGCTTGAAAGTAGCATTTTAGTATAATTATTATACAGATCTACAATGCCATATAGTTAGATTCCACAGCATTTTTACCGTACATACCCAATTTGTGATATAAGAAAGTCATTGAATAAGTAAAGAAATTGTACTTTATTTTTAAAAACAAATTTATGTAACAAGTTCCAGTCTCTAACAGCTTGTATTTGTTTCAGAAACTAGGAAACTGTGTAGATCCATATGATTTCCCATCGATAGGCCTGAAAATGAATGACCCACGTCTCCTAACAACACTAAGCGTAATGGTGGGTGCCCAATTCGGCTCACCGATGGATGTAGACCCACCAACACCTGAACCAGCCCCAGGCCCACCACCAAAGAAGGAAGAACCACCTAAACCCAAACAAGATGACTTACCTGAAAACAGAAGACTGGCTCTAGAAGAAAAAGAAAGAGGGAACGAATATTACAAGAAAAAGGAATTTGATAATGCCATTGTTCATTATAATAAGGCCATAGAACACGACCCAACGGATATAACGTTCCTAACAAATTTAGCAGCTGTATATTTTGAACAGAAAGAGTATGAGAAGTGTATCAAGGAGTGCGAGAAGGCTATTGAAATAGGTAGAGAAAATAGGGCTGACTTCAAATTAATTGCGAAAGCATTTACTCGAATTGGTAAGTATATGCCTATAGTTTTTTTTAATACCTTTATTTGAGAGTTTTAATTTTATAAGATTATATAAAAATTAAATATTATTTACATACATAGTTGTATGGTTCTGTGAAAATCCAAATAAAATGCAACTTTGAGAAGGATTATAAAGTACTTTCTTTTTAAAGTAATAAATTCACTGGAAATGGATTTAACACAATTAAATTTAAGATACATATGTAATCAGTGGATAATAATTATAGTGCATGTTTTTGCCTTTAACCAACTTCAAAAATCTCCGTAAAAGCCCTCCTTTCGCACAATCAATCTGATCATGATTCCTGAAGACCGATTGCAGATTAATAATTTAAAAAATAAACCAACTTAAAAAAAGAGGTTTCTCAATTTGACAGCATATATTCGTTATTTTTATTTATTAATCTCAATTTGTTCCTCAGGTAATGCCTACAAAAAGATGGAACAATGGAAGCTTGCGAAGACATACTATGAAAAGTCAATGTCCGAGCATCGCACGCCCGAAATTAAGACATTACTCAGTGAAGTAGAGAAGAAAATAGTCGAGGAAGAGAAGAAGGCCTACGTCGATCCAGTGAAAGCTGAACAAGAAAAAGAGTTAGGCAATGAATACTTTAAAAAGGGTAAGACCACTTGAATTGGAGAAATTAAGCTATAATTTGTTGACCTATTTGTAATAATGAACTGTACATAATAACATTTTCTCAGACAATAACTGTGGTTATTTTGTTTTGGATTTTTTTGGTGCAGGAGAAGCTTATCTCTAACATATTTATTTGCTTGCTTTTTGCTTAGTTGGATAGTGACAATATCAGTTCTATTACACAATATTGCTTTATACTACCTCATAAACAATTCAATAACTTAATAGCTACTTCTGAGAGGGGTTGTGCTAAAAAAGCTCAATTTCAAAATAAGCTTGTCCTATAATGTAGACTCTCATAACTACTCTGTGCTACCTATCCTTAATAACGTACATCATACAAACATCGTACTTGGAAGTATTTTTATATAGAGCAGAAATTTTAACTTATTTTAATAATTTCAAGGTGACTACAGTACAGCAATGAAACACTATACGGAAGCGATCAAACGCAACCCGGATGACCCCAAGCTGTACTCAAACAGAGCGGCTTGCTACACCAAGCTAGCTGCTTTCGACTTGGGCCTTAAAGACTGCGATCAATGCTGCAAATTGGACCCCAAATTTATCAAGGGCTGGATCCGAAAGGGAAAGATTTTGCAAGTGAGTACATTGTCTTGCATTTTTTAGTAAATTACAAGTTTTTATAGTTTTTAACAAGATTCGAAACATACTTCTAAGTAGACGATTTAATCTATTGAAAATAAATAAAATTGACTCACATTATGTTCTTAACACATTTATCTGTACTATTTATAAACATTTCTAGTAACTATTAACTATTTAATAATAAAAGTAATCATTACATAGTATAAAACGAAGTCGCTTTCTTTTGTTGGTGCCCTACATGCTTAAATCTTTAAAAAGAGGGCTTAGTAGAATTCACTATATAGTATGTATATGTCACCGGAAGATAACAAGAACAGCAAATTTATTAATTTCCTAGAAAATTTATAAACCTTCATAGTATTATAAACGGGAGACAAATTGTATTGTTTTACGACCACATTTTCGCAAATTTATAAACTTACCGAACTCACGCGTAAAATAATAAGTAAGCAATAACCTAACGCCATGTGCGCTCTGATTGGTTGAATAACTGTCAACAACAACCAATCAGAGGGCAGTGTGTTATTTTCCGTATTTGGTCGAACCATTTAGAACCTTATGAATGGATATTCGATAGTCGATTAATTTACAACGAGACGTCGCAAATTCATAAATTTGCAAAAATGTGGCCGTAAAATAATACAATTTGTCTCTCGTTTAGAATCCTACGAAGGTTTATAAATTTCCTAGGAAATTTATAAATTTGCTGTTCTTGTTATTTTCCGGTGACATATACATAAAATAACTATAATATTATAATAATATTGTGTATTGATTGGACTGGGCGATATTGTCACTATGAGAGCCCACAATAATAAAAAAATATTAAATCATTTACGAAAATCAATCACCATATTCATTCATTATCTATCATTCGTCTTATTTACATTCTAGGGCATGCAACAGCACGCGAAAGCCTTGAACGTGTATCAGAAGGCTTTAGAATTGGATCCGAGCAATGCTGAAGCTTTGGAGGGCTACCGTGCTTGTTCTACGCAGCTTAATTCTAATCCAGAAGAGGTTTGTCCATTTAACTTTTGTTTTTTTTTTTTACTTGGACTATCTATACTAATATATAAAGCTGAAGAGTTCGTTTGTTTGTTTCTTTGTTCGTTTGAACGCGCTAATCTCAAGAACTACTGGTTCGAATCGAAAAATTCTTTTTTTATTGAATAAACAATTTATCGAGGAAGGCTTTAGGCTACATAACATCACGCTGTGACTAATAGGAGCGAAGATGTAATGGAAAAAACGGGGAAAATTATTTATCTTTGAGGGCTTCCTTTGCGTGCGCTGCGAAAACGGTTCAAGATACCAAAAAATATGTATGAAAGAATTATTCCTCTTTAAATGATCTAAAAAAAAGTTCGCGACAGTTGGTATGTGTCTATCTTCTAAGATTGACTCACTATTACATTATAATAGAAACAGATCTAACGGGGACGAAGTCGCGAGCAACAGCTAGTAATATCATAAGTTGCAAGGCTTGTGGTATAACGATAAAGTTCATAAAAATCTAACTTTAGTCAAATTAATTTAGTATTTATCCAGTGACGATTCTTTGTCATGCTTCTGCATACTTCCTCAAAAACCATAGCGTTTATCACCATAGTGATTGTAGGTTACTAAAAATATAATAAATGTTGATCATATAAGTAATGTTAAGTTTTTTCAACACATTTTTATTGTGGTATCAAAGTAAAATTAATGTGTACTTGCAATGGATTCCTCCTTCGATGGAATTTACTTTCCAAATCTCTTCTTTCAATAAATTTAACATAACATCATAAATGATACAAATATCTCCTCAGGTTCGCAAACGAGCAATGTCCGACCCAGAAGTTCAGCAGATTCTCCGGGATCCAGCGATGCGTTGCATCCTGGAGCAAATGCAGCAAGACCCCCAAGCTCTGCAGGACCACCTCAAAAACCCAGACATTGCTGCCAAGATACATAAACTACTGGAATCTGGTCTCATTGCCATACAGTAGGGAATTCTCCGGAACATTTGTATGCTGGGGGCAGTGTATTCTAAAGAAGATAAGCCAAAAACAATATAATTGCAATACTATTTGCAAATTTGCAATGATACTCAAATTGGTTATTTGATGTTGCGAGGTATACTTCATTCAGAAATTAAATGTAATAAAAATTTCATCAAAAATGGATTAATATGAAATGGCAAAATATATATATAAAAGGAATATGTTCGATCATATCGCACTTTCTTCATCATCCAAATTACAAAGCTTTAAGTTAACGTTAAACCCTCACAATAATTTAAAAAATTTTAAACACCTACATAATTTAAAAATATAAAACATATACATTCCTATGATATCCAAAAAGTAAAAAAAAAAACAAACTTAAAAAAACCAAATAAGTGCATTCATTTTGGTAAATGGATTAATTGCCACCACTGTGATGGAGTCTTTTTATTCATCTGATAATTATTTTATCTGTGCTGTAAACAATAAGTACTGTTATCTGTGGAAATATTTAAGAAAGTTTTTAAGGAACAGAGCAAGTCGTATATATACACGAAATTGTACGCATTTATCATCGCTTATATGATATTTTTTTACTATATCTCACAAAAAATATATTACTTGGTTCATGATTACAGTTTTTGTCGCTTGATAAGGCTTGCAGTTAATATAGAGGATAGTGTGTTCCGTACTTAGATTAGTACCTCAAATTGCGTGGAAGAATATTAATAATATAAGTTTTTAGTAATGATCTGTTGTCATGAATTTTAACGGCTTAAGTATGTACATTTTGGTCCTTGGAAGTATTTAATTATAGTTTTATATCTGCAAAACGTTTTTTTCTCCACTTTTCCATATACATCAAAATTAATGATTTAATAATGATTTAGATGTAAAGACACTGCCTCTACCCCTTCAGTTTTAGGAATGAAATAATATTATATAGATTTATACAAGAAAAAATAAAAAGCCTTGCTTATTTTTCCCAAAACCATTTCAAAGCACGCTTCTCAAATAATGTCACAATCCAATGTCAATGGACGACTATTTTTATTCTGTTAATATAACGCAGTGTTTATTTTTAATACAAGGCGCGAGTATGTTGCGATTTTGTAATTTATTCAATAAAGATTATGTGTAGGCATGTGCTGTTTTATTGACCTCAGAAATGTGTATAAAAATATTTACCGAGTAATAATGCTATCACAGCAAATAGAAATAAAGAAACAAGTTTTTATTGGAAGTAAGTACAGATAAAATTATACAACTGAAGTCCCTGCAAAGTAAAGTTAGTTCAGTGTAAATAGATTTTCACCAGTAAGATAATAATGTTTCTCTTAATCTCAGTTCACTTTCCTATTAGTCTAGTCTTAAATAGTTAATAAATAAGATGTCTAAAATATTAGTATGGCCGATCATACAAAAATATTGGGACTTCTAATGACCACATAAGATTGATGTTTGCGATATTGCAATTGAAATCTTCAATAATAAATTAGTTTTATTATAAGTGATGTAGGTACCTACTTATAAAAATTTTAATCGGCAAGATGCGTTTAAGGCCTCGCGAAAGCTTATAAATACTTTTTGGCTAAGTATTTCAAATTAACAACCATTTTAGTTTATGTATCTCCATGTTTTTATATCTCCAGAACAGTCAAATCCTTTTAGTTTTTACCTTTTCCTTTCTTTTAAATTTACGACATATTTTACTACCATTACTAGTGCTGTGTGCTGCCACAATTTTGCCAATGTCTTGATGGAGTATAATATATTTTATCTACAAAAAAATATTTGTCAATGAAATGACAATGACAGTGACATATAGTTAAGTAACTGACAGATGACACTAAGTAATTGACAATTGACATACATTTGTTGATAAAATTATTCGACGTCGAGTATTACAAAATTAGCAAAATAATGCATTACAATCACGAGTTGCCACAAAAACTTCGAATGAAGTGGACGGCTTTACAATAATAAATAATCTATTGCCATAAAAATCTGTGATTATTGATAAATTTCTGTTCTTTGTTCCATGCTTAGTGATTGTTATTTCAACGTTGTTATTATGTTTTGTGAGAAATAATTTCATGTGATATTTAATTTCACAAATCCAGGACTATTAGCTGCATAAATATTTACATGTAAGTTTTATGTTAATAAGGCGGCAACTAATAAAACAGGTCATTCGATATGGCAATGACTATCCACAGCTTGTTCAAAAAAAGAACCCATAAGAGGGCATTATCCTCTTTTGTTAGATAATATTTTATTTATATAGTTGAGATAAACACTATAAATGTGTTTAAAAATATACTTACCTACTATCACATCTTTGTAAGCAGTTTTTTTTAGAATTTTTACTACCAATATCAATTTAATCATTTTTCCTCTGGTTAAGTGGTAAAATAATAATGCACAAACCTTTTTATGCTTAAAATGAAGAAGATTTAATTATTTTACGAACATTATAAATACTAAACTTTATTGAGATAAGGTAGATATTTGAATGAATATTATTTTTAATCATTAATTAATTATTATTTTTACAAATTTTGGTCATGGACATTGAAGTAAATATCATCGTATACATTTATATAAATTATTTTTCACCTAAAAATGGGTAATATAGTTTTAAACAATGAAGATTCAAACTCAAAACAATTGTACACTGAAACAAAGCCATTCATATTTTTTATTTAAGTTTCTAAAGAAAATTTCGTGTCATCATATTTTTTGGTTACACGCCAACAAAAAAATCAATTAAAACAATATTTTGAATAACGAATGACTGTACAAATTATAGAAATAAAAAATATATATCTTAGATAAAAGGGATGTTATTTTCCTTGTGTTAAAGAAAAAAGGTTTACCAATTTAAATATTGATGACCACTATAATAGGTAAACATATTTTTATAGTTTATGTATTTTTAATCCTGTGGCAACCAAGCAGGTCACCAAAAATTTAAATGATTTAAATGTATTTAATTATGTGCTATCTTGGTGTGTGTGTGTACATGAGTGTGTGAGTGTGTGTATGTGTACATACTAGTTATATTTTATCAATACTAATCATGTCATAAGCAAATATTTGATGGTTTGTTAGTTCATCGGCTTATCATTCATGTTTGTTAATGGTATTGGTTATTGTAATGCAAGCCCAGAATGTAGCTTTTTGCTTTTGTAATGCTGAAAATTTTGTGTTTTATATATGACTCTCTAGAACCTTCTATATCTCTGGATATAATACAGAACCGTTTATAATTTTGTATTGTAATTGACATCCAAAAACATATTGCTAGTTTTACGAAAAAAAAACCCAAACACCCTGGGCATGACACGGCCCATCAAAGTTTTTTTTTATTTTTATTAGCTACATAATTAAAATATACTTACTTCGATATATTCAAACGTTTTTGCAAATCCCTTGGCATTCCCTATAGCCAATCAGTGTGGTGTATAATTATTAATTACAATGTAGTGTTTAAATCAATTCCAAACTTAAAAATAGAGCAATTTGCAAGTCCAGGTTAACCAACATTCCTTCCCATGTAGAAAAATAAAGTTGATACTTCATTAATATTGTCGATAATCGACCATCCTGTGGAATAAATACGACTTGGGGACCTTCAAAAAAAGAGCGTATCTATCCTTAAAAGGCCGGCAACACACTCGTGACAACGCGAGTGCTCATGGGCGGCGCTGATCACATAACATCCGGTGACGCGCTTGCTCGTTTGCCCCCTATTATATAAAAAAAATTGTGAAAATTTGCGCAAAAGGTTATTACCAGAAATTGCTGGCTACCATTAAAGTGTTTCGTAACTTTTATCGTTTTGAGTAAATAAGTTTAAATTGATTATTTAAAAATTGAATTACTTATGCAATTTTGTTTTTTTCGCTAATCAAATATAATATAGTATTGATAAGGTAGGCATTCAAAATTTTCCCGAAAATGGGGTAAAATTATACAGCTTTGAAGTAATTACAGCTACAGATGATTTGTGTAATCTGTGAAATGTTTCTGGTTACTTTTTATGATTCATAAGCAGCCAACAACAATGATCATGCCTGATCCTAGTGTAGATCCTAGCAGTCTATGTGGTATCATGTCTGATTGACTGATGAGCCTATTCACCCTAACCAACTGAACAAACGAGGAAAATCTATCAATAGTATTTTTATATCAGTTTTATGTAATAATGCACATACTCTTTTATTATATTATCAATTTCATTAAAGCAATTCATCTTGTTATTTTCCACGACCGGAAATAATTAGTTATATATCAGCAGGTACTAACAGCAGTCATGTATCTAACCACTGATTAAAAAATGTAATTAGCATAGGTAATGTCATGATCACCGTTATCAATAGATAATGCATTATATGCACAAATGTCCAAGTCCAATTGAACCAGTTCTTCTTGGTCCAAGTCCAAGTCCAGACAAATTTGGTGGAAGACTACATTTTTTTTTCAACAATTAAACACAGCGCCATCTAGTCCCATGCTAAGCAGAGATGTTATGGTAACTAGATAACAAATAAATTACATAAACATACGTTTCTTTTATTAATAGATACATACAATACATAGCAACACCCAGACGACAGAAAAATACAAATGTAAATCAATACATATAATAAAAACGTAACGAGTCGCTGTCTGTACATGGAAGATATATGAGAAAAAATATTATAGGAGACCTTTATTAAGCCAATAGAACCCAAAACAATGATTTTTGGAATTTTTCACGTTGAAGAATCACGTTGAACTTGATGAACGTTTGTTGGCGCGGGTTAGGCATTTTCAAAGTCACTTTTCTACGCAGGTGAAGTCGCGGGCACAGCTAGTTACAAATATATTTTTTCAGATCCTTTCGTGCAGTAAGTAGTCGTGTTACTATTGCCCCAAACGTTCGTTGTTTATTTTTAATGATTACCCGACTACTCCAGTGTGGAGATTTATTTCGTAGCCAGATTGTCCTTTTAAACAATATAATTTCGACACCTTAAGGGTCATTTTGAAACGGGTCCAAAGCAGAATTACCTTGATCTTAAGACCTTGTAATTGTGCAGACGTACCACTTTGCTTTGAAGAATTCCCAGTTCTTAGGGAAAGACGGACGCTGAAAGGAAATTCTTCTACATTTCGGTTGGTCATGTAATTAAAAGATGAGAAACCGATTTAAACGCAAAGAACTTCAGTAATCGACATTCAAAAATTTCTTTCCACTCCATAACTCCATAATCGAAATTTTTCTTTTCATCTTTTCTCCTATTAAACAAAAAAAGTTAGAGAACCTTTAGACATCCTGGACAAATTAGCTTATGTCCTATCGCTGTCTCATAATTCCCTAATATCAAACGATTAGCCAAGAATTACAGTTAATTAGTAAAGATTACGATACATTATTTAATTGACGTTAGAATATGCGTAACTTGCAATCCATACCTACACTTATAATACACAGATTGGTTTATTATCAGATAATAATTAATCGTTATGCAGGTGTATCAGATTACATCAGTATCAAAATCCATTAAGGATTTAAATATAATTAAATATTATGTTCGAATGAACTAAATTTGAATGGCTGATAATAGCTACAATTCATAAGCCAGGACCATAATCTGCGTGTCTTTAAGGCAGTGAATAGGTTATTTCCTTAATAAATGTGGGTCCCCAAGTGGGTCTTCCCCGTTGGATACAATCCGGAGGTCTTCAAGTGTCGGGTGAACAGGTTTCTGGGCAAGCGCGCTCCACCGTAGACCGCGACGTCGCTTACCACCAGGCGACCTGTGGTCTAGCGCAAGCCTAAAGATTATAAAAAAGCCAGCCTAAGCTAAAAAGCATTCGCAAACTCTGCGAAGATGCCTGTGATGTGATGTGCCGTCAGAATAGTCATTCCTTTTTGTAGGGTAAATTGAAGGCCCGTCTTTCCTTCTCTACCCTTTTCAATTCTCGGTGAATTTCTTTTATCATAAGTCCTTTTCCCTAAAACACGAAATTTACCCAGTATTGTATATATTCATGAATTGCTATGAATGTACAAGCTTATAATATAGGCTTATAATCTGATCCGATACTAAACGAAAATCTTGATCGTCCATTTGGTTCTTAGCTTAGTTTTATAGGAATTGGGTTATTGGTAATCATAATATATTATATTTTAAAAGCTACTATTAGAAGTAGAATCATACAAAATCCTGTGCCTAATAAATAGGCACCTCATAACAATGTTCCATTTTACGACAAAAAATCACCGGTATTTCCAGTACCTTATAGAGGTCATGTAAAAGACCGTTTCATGACTGACTCATGATTCTATGATAATTTAAAATTAACGTGCGAATTGAAGTTTTGCTCAATAAATAATAGGATTGTTACGGACCGTTTACTTTCTAATTGCCTCTGTAATCGTTATTGCAACACTAAATTTGGTCATCCTTTATTTTTAACTATCTGTTGTTCGCGACTTCGTCCTTATCTATTTATTAAGATAAAAAACTAAGAAGCTACTAAAAGATTTTCCAATCACATCTATCTATATCTATAAATTGTTTGTTTACGTATCGGATAGTATTACCACTACAGAAAAAATATTTTTTTCTTTTTTGGGTTTACGAATTCTGCTTTTTATTTCTCCCTTAATTTCATTCGAGTTTTAGCACTTATAGAAAACCTATAAAGTTCCGGATACATAAGTATTATATATTGGACGTGCCCCCGTATTACAACTATCAATTAATCATGATCAATTAGGTGCCTTGCTACCTAACCGCCTCCTTCTCCCCCGAGGAGGACGCGGTATCCTAAATTGGATTTTCCATCGTCAAAAAAATAAAAAAAAGGTTCGTTGCTACCTGCTTTAGTTTTAAACCTAATTGTTCCTTAGATAAACGTCAAAAATGGTATCCGCCGGCAAGAAGAGTGGTTGGCTGATGGGTTGCGGGTCGGTGCTGGTAGTGACAGGCGCTGTCATGGTGGTCTTCTGGCCCACGTTGTTCTTCTCGCAGTTACAGAGAGTAAGTTATGTCGCGGTTGCTATGGCAACCAGACCTATATCGCTATTGATTATACCGTTGAAGAGGAAAGACGATTGCGAAACTAATTATTATTTGTCACCAAACAAATGTCGATAAAAATAATTTATAAAAATGAATGTGTTGCTAAGTGCATTGTGTACCTCGATAACACCTAAACCGGTTCTGATATTTTTTTATGTTTAGAATATTCCTCTGCATAAGATGTCATTCATTTTATCCAAAAGGGACAAAGTTAATATTTTGCTTATAGATTAAATAAAACATATTATCCTAATGAAGTAATTGATTCTTAGAAAAAAGTACAACTTTTTAAAGATTAATAAATTTGTAAATAATATGTGTATAGATTCTGGACACAACACACCTTTAAATTCTTCTATATAACTTCAGCATAGATAACTAAATTTTACATTACCACAGATGATGATCCTGTCAGAAACGTCAA
>JADANM010003811.1:9320101-9334988 GCA_026213755.1 Eurema hecabe | reverse complement strand
GTCATTCTCAATTTGGCGGGAAGTTCCGATCCCGGTGTACCTCGAGTGCTACATGTTCAACATAACGAATGTGGACGACATTTTGGCGGGAAAAAATGTGACAATCCATGTGGAGGAGCTTGGACCTTACGTTTATAGAGAATTTCATACCAAGGTCAGTTGAATTGTTTTTTAGCTCCAACCAAAGGGGAAATAGAAAAACCTCGATATAAAGTAAGATAATTATTTAGTAGTGTAGCAAAATTTTTTTGGTTTTTTCTCAACTATTGATAAACCATGATATAATAAAAAACCCTTTGTATAGTAACCGTCAATTACCTTTAGCGGTGAACGAAACCTGCGCAGAAGTCAAAAATAAGGTATCGAGGTAGCGGTGCGGCGCGCGGGGCGCGTGATCGTCATGTGCGCGAGCGTTGATTGGTTGTCCCAGTCGTGTTGTCTTTCTCGCACCCACGAGCGCGTTTCTACCGATGCGCAGCTATTATCGTCAATCGCTCAACATTTTAAACGGTTACTATACCCATTAAAGTTTTTATAGCCTTTTTATCTAAAAGACATAGGTTTTCTTGCAACACTTAAGTCGTCATGGTAATAATAACTTAGTACCGTCATAATTTACTCTATGTTTATTTTGAGTCATGGTAAATGAATTTTAATTTTGATTCTATATGAAGTCATATAAATGACTTATTATTAAATAAGGTAAGTAAGCTTTTATGAATAAATATAATTCTTAATACCAAATTTTGTGTCACGGTCAAAATGTCAGTGCCGTTTATAATAAACATTAAATGCACTAAATAATAATAAAAAATTAAAGTACTATAAATTAAACTAAAATAATAATAAACGTCATACCTTTACACAATTATATTATGTAATATATATGTTATACACCTACGAATCAACCTAAAAATGTGCTCTGCTCAGCAGCGGCAGCACACAGACATACAAGTCAAAACGATGGAAACAGATAAAAGATAAACCAACCATAAAAAAGAGATAGTTCTGTCAGTTTCGCGTCAAGGCACCGGCAACCAAGCAAAGGTAAGGCGTCCTAATTAGGACGTTTTAGCGTCTTCAAAATTATAACATATCTTTTTTATAACCTTTATCTGATTGGTTGCCGGTGCGTTCACGCACAACTGACAAAACTAACTATCCCTTTTTTTCTTCTCGGTTTTATTATTTACCACTTTTCTATCGTTTTGACTTGTATGTATGTGTGCTGCTGCGACCGAAACATTTTTTTCGGTTGATTTGTATGGGTGTAACATATCTATTATAGAATATTATTGGTTTTAAAGATTTAAGCATACATAACGACAGACAGTATGAAGCTACTTTGTGTTAAACTAAACTAAATGAAGAAGAACAGAAATAGACCACGAAACAGTAGTAAAATTAATGCATATTAAAATCATGTTATGCAATAACGAGACTGCTGTGTAAACATACATGTTATGATTCATTGACCCACATTTAGTGCAACGCCATTTATATAGACTAGGTTAGAACTTAGGAGTTGGACACTTCAATATAATCGTCGATAACTAATCCCGATTTTAGCACTATCAGCGATCTTTTGACATGAGCGTGTGTGTTTGTGTGTGTATGTGTGCGTACGTGTGTGTATGGATATATGTATGTGTGTGTGTGTGTATCGTATCTATCTATAGTTAACCTAGATTTCAATTTTTTGTTGTTATTCTTCTTCTTCTTCGGCGTGTCACTCTTGACTGAGTGGTCGTGGTTATCCTGACACCTGTCTCGTGGCATCCTTAACAATTCGCCGCCATTCCTTCCTTACTGCTGTCCTTTTGGAGCATTCATTAATGGGACCACCCACTGCTCTTGTTGTTATAGCTTAAACTTAAAAAACTGAATTAATTGAAACTGTTCTTAGCTAAGTTTAATGGAAATCGGTCGAAAACAATTACAAATATGTATTTTTATGGGGATCGAACCCGCGATTCTAAGTGTAGATGCCAGTTGTGCTACCACTGCGCCAGGTGGTTATCAACTATGATAAGTCACAGTAAACCTGAGACGTTATCTAACATGCATATTATAACAATCAAAATCAAATCAGTATCGGATTTAAATATATTATCAGTATTATCAATTTAATATTTAAACATTAATAAAACTACCATTATGTAGACGGGTGCAGATAAAAACAATTATCCATTCAGAAATGCTTTATCAAGATATTTTGGTCGCTTTAAATATTTTTTAAGCTTGTATGTATCTATACTAATATTATAAAGAAGTAAACTTCGTGTGTTTGGTAAATTGTAAGGGGTAATCTCGGGATCTACTGAACCGATTTTCTTCTTTCAACAATAAAAACACACAGCCACATTATTGTTGAGTGTCATAGGATATATAAAAACCCGAAAAGGATAATTAACATTATGCCCAATGGAGTGTGCACTGATCAGTTAGTATAATAATAAAATCTTGAAGCGAAGTGAAACCATTTCAAAGTAGACAATTTTGTCTACAGACATAGATCGACGCCGCAGTGCATCGAATCGAAATTAGTATGTTTCAATCATTCAAAATTACGTTTCTTTAAAGGAAAACCTAACTTGGAATGACAACAGTACGATCACATTTTACAACAAGAGGCGTTGGAGGTATGAACCGGAGATGTCCAACGGGAGTCTCTCGGACATCATCGTTAGCATCAACCCTATTGTGGTGGTAAGTGGTAGATATATATCTATAGGGTCATAATTGCAGGAACCCTGTTCAAATACATAATAGAATTACTTGAACCAAGTGCTCTAAAACTGAATTTGGAAGGAGAGGTATTTTTCAGACGCTTTTGATTACGTTCAACATATAAATTTGTTAAGGCAACTTTACTTTACACATATCGGAAATTAATACAATATATACATTGATTGATGTACTTCACGAATATTTGATATATCTTATCTCTTAATGATTTACGATCACAGGGGACTTTTAATATAACATGGTGTATCACAAGGATCTATTCAAGACTAATTATTGTTTTTAATATATATTATTGAGTTCGTATTCTGTTTCTCACATTGCAGTGTGTTTAATTTTAATATATAATATCCCATCAAATATTTATATCTGCTCTTTATATAAATAATAAATACTCGTATATTGTCTTTCTATCGTTTTAAACTTTCGGAATCTTAAAGTTGGTTTTGAATCCAAGCAAATTTTCCTTAGCGGGGGAAAAATTACCATCAGAAAACTTCTAATGATAGCCCCTTCATAGCAAGACCAGTTAGACCTTAAGAAGAGTGTCCAACATATACTTCTTAGCATAGTTCCTAGTATAAAAACAATTAAATAAACGTTAAAAAGACTTTTCAATACATACTTTAAGAAGTTATTTAAGGCTTAGTTAATCCTCGACAGACAGTAGCACACTTCATGCGTCACCAGCACCCCCTGATCAAGATCCCAGTAGACGTGTTCATGAGGATGTTCCACGAGCACTTGTTCCTCTCAGCCAACGTCACCTCCTGGCTCTTCGATGGCATCGATGACCCCATACTGGACATCGTTCAACGCTTCCCCGACCTACCGATAGATATACCGTATGACAAGTTCGGGTGGTTTTATGATGTGAGTATTAATAATACCTAGGACTATAGCAATATGAAGACGCAAAGTGAATGCTTTTTGAAAGTAGACTATTTTGTCTATGTATCTATGAGATTTGTATGTTCTTCGTAGATTTTTTTTCACATTTGTAGGGTGAATTTTTTATAGCAGCAACATTGTTGGTGGGCTTGTGTGCATGGAGTTAGAAAACTTGGAATTTGATCTCCGTCGTTGTGACTAAGATCCTTAACGCTCTTGGGAAGCTTGTTATCTAAAAATATAAAAGGAGAAACTGAATGACTGACTGACATATCAACGTACAGCCTAAACGACTAAACGTAGGTACTTGTAATTTGGAAGCACGTAGCTTAGGTACCGTAGAGGTGCACTAAGAAAGGAATTCCCGAATTTCCCACGGGAACGGGAATTATTTTCCTGCAAAATGCAAAAAATTTAGCGTGAACGAAGTCGCAGCGGGCCAACTAGTAAAATATAATATAATAAAGAAAAATGAAAAATTTATGTTGAACAAAGCGTATCATATATATATGAGAACTTTGACCCATCATGACTGAGTCAGATAATCGTAGGTTTGTTTAATGAATCATTGAGTCATGAGTAACTGCCATACAGTTTTTATATCATTTGTATATCAAAATAACTCGAATGAACTATTGTTGGGAAAAATAAACAATTATTAAGTATAGGTCGCGGCACGGATGCTTAGCGCTGGACGAGAATAGCTGCGCATCGGTAGAATCGCGCTCGTAATTGACGTATTTGTGCGAGAAAGACAACGCTATGGGGAACCAATCGCCGTCCCCTCGATACCTTATTTTTGACTTCTGCGCAGGTTTCGTTCAGCGCTAAACATTCGTGCCGCTACTTATACGTTGCTTAACTTTGTCACTTCATTACATAATATAAAACAAAGTGGCTTTCTTCGGTCTGTCCTGTATGCTTAGATCTTTGAAACTACGCAACTGATTTTCATGCGATTTCTTTTAAAGATAGGGTTGTTTAAGAGGAAGGTTTATGTGTAGAATATATGCATCATATACACGTACAGCGCCGGGCCAGGTCACTAGTCGTAAATAAAGGAATAATTCAAAAACAGCGATCGAAATAAACAAAACATTAAAAATTTCAACGGACAAAAACAAACGGTCTAAATAAAGGTCTAAAAATTAAAAGGTCATATTATCATATGTTTTGCGAATGGTTTGTTGATAAGTCTCAAAAATGAGACCAAACCGGTATCGAGATAACAAAGAAATATATATATATATATAATGAATGATATAAAGAGACATATATATTATATTAACTATATATTATTCCCTAAACAACAAACTCGAGATCGGCTAGACCAATTTTCGTGGTTTTTGGTTCGTTTTATTTGACCCCGCCCCGAATAGCAGAATACATCTTAAAAATAATGAAAACTTTATAAGGGAAGAGTCAAAGTTTAAATATGATAGTCCACGCGGACAGAGACGCGGGAAACAGCTAGTTATAGGTTGCGTCGCGTATGTTTAGCGCTGGACGAGAATAGCTGCGCATCGGTAGAATCGCGCTCGTAATTGACGTATTGGTGCGAGAAAGACAACACGACTGGGGAACCAAACAACGCTCGCGACGATCACGCGCCCCGCGCGCCTTTCCGCCCCCTCGATACGTTATTTTTGACTTCTGCGCAGGTTTCGTTCAGCGCTAAAGATTCGTGACGCTACTTATACCTATATATACGAGTAAAACTTCAAAATAGAACTATTCGGGCCTAACGGTCAATCAGTTCGACTGGTTGAGGACCCTTCCTTTGAGAGAGAAGGTTATAACCGCCGTCCTAATATATTTTATTTATTTAATTAATTTAATAAAATTTTGCGTACCTTTTAATTATTAATTTACTTCTTAAAGTTATATTGATTAAATTTTTTGCTGGTATACCTATCAAAATATTATTCAAGGTCAATAAAAAAATATTGAACGCAAAGGCCATTGAAACATTAATGTTCATTGGACAGCAAATATATATATACTATAAGCATATAATTTATATTTATTGTGTATCCATTACCATTTACCTTTTAATAGTATGCGCCTGCGCATTATTAGTGTTACTATATACATGTGTATATATAAAAAGTAGTTGTCTTCTGTCTTTATGTATGCTTAAAACTTTTAAACGTTTTTTGTGTTTTAGTGATTCAAGAAGCAGTTATAAAACCCCTAATCCCTAGTTATAAAACTATACATATAATAAAAACGTAACGAGTCGCTGTCTGTACATGGAAGATACACGAGAAAAAAAAATAGGGGATCTTTATTACCGCAATAGAACGCAAAACAATGATTTTTTAAATTTTTGTCTGTTTGTTTAAGCACGCTAATCTCAGAAACGGCTTATTATATCTAGCTGGGGTTTTCAATGATATATTGTGGTAAGCTTTACTTAACATTTAGTGTTTAATTCATGTCAATCGGTTGACAAATAAAAAAGTTATGGCAATTTAAAGAATCACGTTGAACTTGCTGAACGTTTGTTGGCGCGGGTTAGGCATTTTCAAAAATGCTGCCCAAAGTCACTTTTCTATGCGGGCGAAGTAAATAAATAAATGTATAAGTAATCTTAAATCCTTGCTTACGATATACCAATGTATCGTATTATACAAGAAGCGAAAGTTTCAATAATTACTTCGTAACGCGTGACGCAATGTTACAGTCCGATGTCTGCACGATATGTTTTACCTTTGGAAGTATTTATACGCGAAATAAATAGGCAATTATAGTACGCGTCACGAATCTTTAGCGCTGAACGAAACCTGCGCAGAAGTCAAAAATAAGGTATCGAGGAAATGGCGCGGCGCGCGGGGCGCGTGATCGTCGGATGCGCGAGCGGTGATTGGTTGTCCCAGTCGTGTTGTCTTTCTCGCACCAATACGTCAATTACGAGCGCGATTCTATCGATGCGCAGCTATTCTAGTCCAGCGCTAAACATAATGACGCGTACTACTTGAGAGGTGACAAGATATATCCGGATGGAACGAAGTTGTTTTTTAATAATTAGTGAAGGAATTTTAAAATAACTATTCCGCCATATTCAAAGTCAAAGTCAAAGTCAAAAGTATCATTATTCAATTAGGCTACATAAAGTAACACTTTTGAATCGTCATGGTATTACAAAACATTTACCACCGGTTCGGAAGGCAGTTTCTACAGAGAAGAACCGGCAAGAAACTCTGATAGTCGCTCTTTTTAAAATAAGAACATACACTTGTAAATATAAACAAAAACTCGAATATTATTTTTTTTACATGAAAAAGGTCACCGTCTCACGAGCGTTAAGAAATATCATTCCAAGGGTTTTTGTCTTCAATAATATATTAATTTAATGTATCCTTTTTAATTTAGAATGACTATTGAATATTGATTATTGAATTTAGAATGGCGTCACACAACGAATCGTGTATTGTCATCCAATCTAAACGTGCATACAAAATTTCAGCTTAATCGGTTGAGGGTAGCCTCAAAATCGGGTCGCAAGATTCCACCCGAACATTGTTATAGTACGCGTCTCAAATCTTTAGCGCTGAACGAAACCTGCGCAGAAGTCAAAAATAAGGTATCGAGGGGACGGCACGGCGCGCGGGGCGCGTGATCGTCGGGTGCGCGAGCTTGATTAGTTCCCCAGTCGTGTTGTCTTCCTCGCACCAATACGTCGATTACGAGCGCGATTTTACCGATACGCGCGAATTCTCGTCCAGCGCTAAACATAAATGACGCGTACTATACATATGTTGCACGTTAAATAAAAGCTATTAAGAATATTTTTGAATCCATACATACATTTTCACAAAGTTTCAAATTTTTAATATTAGTAGATAGTAGGACAGGATTTAAGCAAGATAATACCGCGGTTAAATGTTACTAGTACCAAAAAAACGTTATGCCGGAACAAACATAAAAAAGCATTTAAACGGTCGAATTGAGAAAACTTCTCCATTTGTTTTTTCAAGTCGGTTAAAACTTGAATTAAGCCAGGTGTTAGAAAAAATGCAAGTAATGTTAATAAAGTAATCTATGATAAAACTGTTAAAAAAACTTCCGCATTAAGAATATGTCATTATAGATTACGTATTAATAGACGAATTATCTAGTTTTGATTTACACAATAGGAATAGATTGTTTTATTTTAATACAAGAATGATAAGATTTTTTTTTAGAACTAGCTGACCCGGCGAACTTCGTATCGCCCTATAATCATGAAATGTCAAAAAATTGGAATGGAATTTCTTACATAAGAACCTTCTCCTAATAATAACAAATACAACAAAAAAAAAATCAGCCAAATCGGTCAAGCTGTTTTCATGTTATATCGTGACAACGGAAAACGGGTTTCATTTTTATATACTTTGAACCCCCTTCCCCCCTTCTAACCCTTTTTTCCAGTTACAAAGTAGCCTATGTTTTATCCCAGGCTCTGGACCATCTGTGTACCAAATTTCATTACAATCGGTTCAGCGGTTTGGCTGTGAAAGCGTAAAATTATATAAAGTTACAACTCCCACGCGCAACCTTTTCGGGATTCATTAAAAAAAGTATCCTATGTCCTTCCCCAGGCCTAGACCATCTGTGTACCAATTTTCGTTCTAATCGGTACTGGAAAGTAATGGAAAGACAGACAGACAGAGTTACTTTCTCATTTATAATATTAATAGTATGTATTCATTATAACCAATCTATTTCAGCGAAACGGCTCCCTTGAATACGACGGAGTGTTCGTAATGAACACCGGTGCCTCAGATTTCTCTCAGCTGGGTAACGTGGAAATGTGGAAGAACTCCAACCGGACATTGTATAGGGACGAGTGTGGAGAGGTCAAGGGGTCTACCGGGGAGCTGTGCGCCCCCGAGCTGGGACAACCCGAGGTCACTATCTTCGCGTCAGATATTTGCACGTAAGTTGCAAAGACTTAAGTAGCTGTAAAATAAGTGTCTTGCGTCTAGGGTTGTGCGTTGGAGCCCTATACTGGAAAAATACTTTTGTATCTTTCTAAACTCTGGGTGTTCCTATAATATGTAAATATATTCTCCGGACCGATTTTCGCGCATGTTGCTATATTATGTATACAACGTGTAACAGAAATGCATGGTAATATTTAAGTATCTCAAAGAATATCTTATTTTAAATGAATGTATTAAAAATTCACTTCATTTAAACTATTAATGTTGTATAATGTATATGTAATTATTTAAAAATATGCCTTTTTAATATATCCGTTACCTATGATCCAAGGTTAACGTATTGCGGGACTAGATAGCAATGTGTATATTGGAGTTTATAATTCTTATTTAAAATAAATAAATAAATATTTTCAGGACATTTATACACAGCGCCATCTAGTTCCAAGCTAAGCAGAAGCTTGTGTTATGGCAACTAGATAACGGAATAAATTACATATACATACTTTTCTTTTGTAAATACATACAATAATATAAAATACATACAATACATAGCAACACGCAGACTCCAGAAAAATACAAATGTAAATTACAAATATATTTTTCCGGTGTGGGGATCGAAACCACGACCCTTCGCGCAAACAGCAGTTATGCACCCACTGCGCCAAGCGGTCGTCAATTCAGTCAATTCAATTTAATTTCGGGTGACGGAGAAGGAGGTTTGCTTGATGTCAAGCGACTACCTCGGCTCATAAACAGTCGCAAATCTAAGTGCCTTGCGTATGGGTTGCCAGTTTAAAAAAATAGGACAAAGGACAGTGCTCCCGCTTAAGGAATGAAATTGATGCCACATATCTAATGATATGCCATTATTTGAAGCCAGTTTTGGTAGCACCACGGCAAGATGTCGGGGTCAGCAGGCGGAATTGCGTGAGCGATCCCCCTCCCCGATTTAAGGGCCAAGATTGGCAGAGGGTTTTAGTGGGTATTCCTGGCCGTGCGGCGCGACTAGCGTGCCGCACAACACCCCCAGTGGCCAGGCGAGTCCCACATAACCCGTCGCACTTTACCATCAGCCGCGACGGGTATACCTAAAAGGATTTCCCTTTATAAAAAAAAGCACCACGGCAAGATACATAACGATATTGATCTACCATCAACCTGGAGAAAAACAGCTTGAACAAAGTTAGAATTACTAATTTCTTTTTGAGATTGACTTCCCTTTATCTCCACAAAGAGTTTATTTGTCTGTGTATATATATTGATATATGTTATAATAATTTTTTCAGATATATGACTCTCGCTAAGGACCAATCGGTGACCGTCCACGGTATAGAGGGAGTGCAGTACGCGGCCAACAGATCCGTCTTCGACAATGGTTATAATTACCCGCATATGGTGAGTTGGCTAACGAATTATTGTCTTTCAGCGTAACTTATGAGAAAGAACATTTATTTGCAGAGCACATTACATCTATTATACTAATATATAAAGCTGAAAAGTTTGTTTGTTTGTCGCTTTAGTATTACAACTTCGCGTCCTATAACTATAAATAAGGTATTCATTTATAAGGATAACCCTGTCTTTCTCCGTACCATCTCATTTTTCCGTCATTGGACCTACTTTGACTATAAAAAGTTTTGGTAAACCTTCCAGGCTTGTTATTGTGACGAGGTATAAGTTAACCCTGGTTTTAAGTTTTCTCGAGGGTTAACTCATTTTTACGTCATTGCATCTACTTTGACTACAAGATAAAGTAAAAAAACTAAAACCCAACTACGACAAAAAACGACGCTGAAAAAGTATAAAAGTACCCCATGAATACAGGTAAAGTCACAAGCAAATGCTAGTAATATATATATATTCGAAATGTACAAGTGAAGCGCTTTAAAATGATACCAAACACGGCATATCTAGCTTAACTTTATTTTTTTACTCTGTATATTTTGTCCGCTAGAGGGCGCCACATTGAATTTGGTGAAAATCTATATAGCCTATAACCAGCGGACAATTAAGACGCTTCTAATGATATGTCATTTGTCGAATTCTGATTAGTGGTTTAGAAGTTACGAGGGAACAGATGAACATACATACATACATACATAGCCTGTCAAAATCATAACCCTCCTTTGGCTTTGCCGTAGTCGGGTAATAAAAAGTATCGGTAAACCTTCCAGGCTTGTTATTGTGACGAGGTTCTTCGCGTCCTGTAACTTTATAAACAAGGTGTTCATTTATAAGGATAACCCTGTCTTTCTCCGTACCATCTCATTTTTCCGCCATTGCACCTACTTTCTCTATTGAAAGTTTCGGTAAACCTTCCAGGCTTGTTACTGTGACGAGGTTCGCGACGACAATTGTCTACCATCAGGCGCCCTCAACGTGAGCGCGTGTCGGCTGGGCGCGCCCGCCTTCGTCACCCGCCCCCACTTCCTGTATTTGGACTCGCACTACCCCAGCAAGATATCTGGCTTGAACCCTACTGAGTAAGTACGCTCGCTGAACGGTGACCTTCTATGTATGGATATTATAATAGTCGAATTTTTGTTTATTACAACTAGCTAGCAACGCACCCGCGCCAACAAAAGTTAGTGATTTTCATGAATGCTGCCATAAAGTCACTTTTCTACGCGGGCTAAGTCGCGGGCACAGCTAGTATGTAATAATTAAGTAGGAGAATTTAGGATATAAGAGAGCGCAAATCTTTTTAAAATGTCGGCACCCCACTCCAGAGTGGTCAAGCTCCGCGAGTGTTGATGGGCGGCGATGACCACGTTTGATAAAGTTGAAGAGTTTGTTTGTTTGTTTGTTTGAACGAACTAAACTCGGAAACTCCTGGTTCGAATTGAAAAATTATTTTTTATTGAACAGATAATTTATCGAGGAAGACTTTAGGCTACATAACATCACGCTGCGCCTAATAGGAGCGAAGATATAATGGAAAATGTGGAGAAAAGGGGAAAATTATTCATCTTTGAGGGCTTCCTTTGCGTGCGCTGCGAAAACGGTTCAAGATACCAAAAAATATGCATGAAAGAATTATTCCTCTTTAAAGGATCTAAAAAAAAGTCCGTGACAGTATATGTCTATCTTCTAAGATTGACTCACTATAATATTATAATAGAAATAGATCCGACGGGGACGAAGTCGCGAGCAACAGCTAGTGTTATAAATAAAATGATAAATAAATAATAACATATAATTGTCAGGGACATGAATTTCCGTCTGTCGCTGGAGATGTTCACGGGCATGCCGCTGCGCGTGGCGGCGCAGCTGCAGATCAACCTGCTCGTGCGGCACATCGGGGAGATCACGTGAGTAGATACTGACACACACACACACGTTACATAAACTCACACACTTGCGCTCGCATATAAGCACGCACATACGCTCACACCTGTATGTGTCTGTACACACACGCACACACACAAATGCACACACACACACACACACACACACACACACACACACACACACACACAAATGCACACACACACACATACAAACTCTATACAACTAACAACTTCTCGACATTAAACCTGTCTGCGGTCTGCGAAGACCCTCCCTCGTACTCATCATCCCTCATTTTTCAACAGACCCATACATTTAATTTAGCTAGAAATTATCTTTTTTATCTCTTTATTTGGAGAGATTTTTATCTTTATTTGGTAGACTAGTTCTTTGATTTATTTGAAAACTAGCGACCCGCCCCTGCTTCGCCCGGGTGCAACTAGAGAATGTCCTCATACACAACGTTCACAGCTTTTTGACAACCCGCGGTCGGTACCGCAACAACTACGACCCTGCATTTTAAATTTGTAATATCTTCGGAACTATTCACTTAAATTACATGCTGTAAAAAGCATATTGATCTATTATAAATGCACAATTTATTTAAGGATCCCTTCGTAAATAACCATTCATTAGTAAAGGATTAAAAATGGTTATGGTGGTTTATTCCTAAGAGATATGCCATCGCGGACTTTTTTGTAGAACTTTTTAAGGTGGACAATACTGTAGTACAATATTTTGGTCTATCTCGTAGGGTTTAGCTAGTGTTTGCAATATTAGCGCAAAAAAACATTCTTATTTACGACATCACATTAGAAACCTCTAAATTTATCAGTCTTCCTCTACTATATTATGCATTATTATACATATAAACCTTCCTTAAGAATCACTCCATCTATTAAAAAAAAAACTGCATGAAAATCCGTTGTGTAGTTTTAAAGGTCTAAGCATATAAAGGGACAGACAGACAGCGAAAGCGACTTTGTTTTATACTATGTCATACTAACATCATTATGTTTGAATGTTCCAGACTCAACAATTTGCTGCCAGACCCCGATACGCTAGTTCCGATGTTCTGGTTTAGACAAGAGGTCAATATTAATGAAGAATACGCGAGACTGGCAAAATTCGCGCTAAACCTGAGATACTATATGCCTTTTGGATTCTATGCTTTGACGGTATGGATGTTTTTTATTCATTCATTCATTCGACGACCGCTTAGCGCAGAGGTAGCAGAACTACAATCTGCGCTTGCAAAAAACCTTTGGAATGATATTTCTTAACGCTTGTGGGACGGTGCTTTTTTGTTTATATTTACAATTGTATGTTCTTGTTTTAAAAAAAAGAGCAACTATCAGAGTTTCTTGCCGGTTCTTCTCTATAGAAGCTGCCTTCCGAACCGGTACAAAACATTTACGTACCATGTTTTGTAATACTGAGATGATTCAAAAGTGTTACTATATGTAGCCTAGTAGAATAAGGATATTTTTGACTTTGTATAATAAATGCATTTATTAATATAGTTTTGCAATCATTCCAGTAGATTTAGAAACTACAACCCAACAATGTTAGACTCAAAATATATGCTGTACCTTGGTATAACTTTACAATATAAAATTAATTCAATCCTATCATATACTACTAATTTTATAATTTCACATTATAAAATTTGTGAAAATAAATGTATGGATGTATGTTTGTTGTTGTTTAACGCAAAACGGCTGGACCGATTTAGTCGATATTTGGTGTGTGACGTAGATGATATCTTGGATTAACACATAGGATATTTTATATACCGGTATATACGGGAGCTATGTGGGTAAAACCGCGGGGCACAGCTAGTATATTATAAATTATATATTAAAATGTGTTTTTATTTTATTTTTCAGGGCATTGGTGTAATATTACTCATGGTGGGAATATGGATTTTAGTGAGAAAATTAATGAAATCGCCAGACACGCTTCCGATCATGTCTTCACAATCACAAGAAGATATTGCCAGTGAAGTCCGGTAAAAACCGGAAAATCGGTAAAAATACAAAACACCGGTAAAATATAGAAAACCGGTTATTTGATTGAAATTTTAACGCGGATTAGGGCAACTAAAATACCGGTAAAACCGGTAAGTAGATGTATAGAGATTAATGCGATATTCGGTTTATTTTATATAAAAATGAGACTTAATATTTTAAAAATCATTGAAAAACAATTTTTTTTTTCCTATAATTATATTTTTTATTGAAATATTATTTCTTAAACTGTCACAATATTTGAATCAATTGTGATATTTCTTGTATGTAAATATCTAACTTTAAGAAAATCGATAATTAAACAGATAATTTACGGTCTTGTAATGGCGGCCATCTTCAATTTGTCATTCGTGTAAAAAACCGCCAATGATTAGATTCGTGTTTTTCATAACGGTATTAAAACCAGCATTTTGTTTTTAAGATTACTTAAATTGTATATAATTAATTAGACTATTTTTTTTTAATTTTTGAACCCCTGGTGACAAAAATGTCCCCAAAGATCAATTTATATTCATAGAATGTTTTATTAAAGAGTAAAGGAAAGGATTTCTGATAAAAGGGAATTAAGGGGATGGAAGGAATTAAGGAAGTACTCGGTATAAGCATGTCAAAATACTGAGGATCTACTTTAAATAAAATAGAAGTGCCTTGTTGATATCTCGGCATGTTTTCAGTTTAAAAAGATTATTGTTATGTCATTTAAAACATCTGTGACGTGTGCATAATAATTTGTATAGAACACGAAAAGAATTGCTCTTCGATTATTAGAAAGAGACTTTCGGCTGATTTCGGGTTTTGTAGAGCGCTATCTCTTTCGCACATTTGCAGCAAAATCTTGTATAGCTTTCGTTAGATAAATGAATTATCTAACACAGATAGTATGTCAATTCGAATCAGTAGTTCCTGAGAATAACGCGTTTAAACAAACAAACTCTTGGTAAAACTACATATAGCGTGTGAAAGAGAAAGCGTTCTGTGAAGAAGAAAGTAGGCATTGGTCTCTTT
>JADANM010003811.1:9291793-9313275 GCA_026213755.1 Eurema hecabe | reverse complement strand
CGAGCGTTAGGAAATGTCATTCCAAGGGTTTTTGTCTTAGATATATTAATTTAATGTATAGTACGCCTTTTTAATTTAGAAAGACTATTGAATATATTGATTATTGAATTTAGAATGACGTCACACAACTGATCGTGTATTGTCATCCAATGTAAACAATAAACATGTATACAAAATTTCAGCTTAATCGGTTGAGGGTAGCCTCAAAATCGGGTTGCAAGATTCCACCCGAACATCGTAATAATACGCGTCACGAATCTTTAGCGCTGAACGAAACCTGCGCAGAAGTCAAAAATAAGGTATCGAGGTAGCGGTGCGGCGCGCGGGGCGCGTGATTGTCGGGTGCGCGTGCGTTGATTGGTTGTCCCAGTCGTGTTGTCTTCCTCGCACCAATACATAAATTACGAACGCGATTCTACGGATGCGCAGCTATTCTCGTCCAGCGCTGAACTTAAATGACGCGCACTATACATATATTGCAAGTTAAATTAAAGCTATTAGGAATATTTTTTTATCCACACATACATTTTCACAAAGTTTCACATTAATAATATAAGTAGATAGAAGGACAGTATTTAAGCAAGATAATACCGCGGTTAAATGTTACTAGTACCAAAAAAACGTTATGCCGGAACAAACATAAAAAAGCATTTAAACGATCGAATTGAGAAACCTCCTTCTTTCATTTTTTTAAGTCGGTTAAAAATAGAATTAAGCCAGGCGTTAGAAAAAATGCAAGTAATATTAATAAAGTAATCTTTGATAAAACTATTTCAAAAACTTCCGTATAAAGAATATGTCATTATAGATAACGTATTAATAGACGAGTTATCTAGTTTTGATTTGCACGATACAAATAAATTGTTTTAATTTAATAAATAAATAAATTAAATGAATATTTTCAGGACATTTTATACACAGCGCCATCTAGTTCCAAGCTAAGCCGAAGCTTGTGTTATGACAACTAGATAACGGAATAAATTACATATACATTATACATACTTTTTTTTTTTTTTGGTAAATAGGTACATACATACAATACATAGCAACACCCAGACCCCAGAAAAATACAAATGTAAATAACAAATATATTTTTCCGGTGTGGGAATCGAACCCACAACCCATCGCGCAGAAAGCAGTTGTGTTCCACTGCGCCAAGCGGTCGTCAAAGAATACAAGAATGATAAGATTTTTTTCTAGAATTATCTATGATATTGATGAATACGATGGTCTTTTAAAGCAATGAATCTAGCAAGATAGCAAGACTTGCCGTTTTATGTCTATGTGTCATCTAAGGCTCTAGATTATCTGTTTACCAAATTTCATTACAATCGGTTTAGCGGTTTGCCTGGGAAAGCGTAAAATTATATAAAGTTACAACTCCCCCGCGCAACCTTTTCGGGATACATTAAAAAAAAGTATCCTATGTCCTGTATACCAAATTTCGTTCTAATCGGTACTGGAAAATAATGGAAAGACAGACAGACAGACAGAGTTACTTTCGTATTTATAATTTTAATAGTATGTATTCATTACTAGCTGTGCCAGCGACTTCGCCCGCGTAGAAAAGTGGCTTTGGGCAGCATTTTTGAAAATGCCTAACCCGCGCCAACAAACGTTCAGCGAGTTCAACGTGATTCCTTAAATTGCCATATCTTTTTTATTTATCACCCGATTGACATGAATTAAAGACTAAATGTTATGTTAAGCTTACCACAATCATCCTTGAAAACCCCATCGAGATAGGATAAGCCGTTTCTGAGATTAGCGTGCACATACAAACAGACAAACAGACAAAAATTCCAAAAATCATTGTTTTGGGTTCTATTGCGTTAATAAAGTTCTCCTGTAATATTTTTTCTCATGTATCTTCCATGTACAGATAGGGACTCGTTACGTTTTTATTATATGTATTGATGTAGACAGTTACCCTGGATTAACACATAGGATACTTTATATCCTGGTATCATATACCCTACTAATAATAACCAATCTATTTCAGCGAAACGGCTCCCTAGAATACGACGGAGTGTTCGTAATGAACACCGGTGCCTCTGATTTCTCCCAGCTGGGTAACGTGGAAATGTGGAAGAACTCCAACCGGACATTGTATAGGGACGAGTGTGGAGAGGTCAAGGGGTCTACCGGGGAGCTGTGGGCCCCCGAGCTGGGACAACCCGAGGTCACTATCTTCGCATCAGATATTTGCACGTAAGTTGCAAAGCCTTAGTAGCTGTTAAATAAGTGTCTTTTGCGTCTAGGGTTGTGCGTTGGAGCCCTTTACTGGAAAACACTTTTGTATCTTTCTAAAGTCTGGGTGTTCCTATAATATGTAAATATATTCTAAGGACCGATTTTCGGGCATGTTGCTATATATTATATATATGTAATTATTTAAAAATATGCCTTTTTAAATTATCCGTTACCTATGATCCAAGGTTAACGTAGTGCGGGACTAGATAGTAGATAGCAATGTGTATATTGGAGTTTATAATTCTTATTTAAAATAAATAAATAAATATTTTCAGGACATTTATACACAGCGCCATCTAGTTCCAAGCTAAGCAGAAGCTTGTGTTATGGCAACTAGATAACGGAGTAAATTACATATACATACTTTTCTTTTGTAAATACATACATACAATACATAGCAACACGCAGACCCCAGAAAAATACAAATGTAAATTACAAATATATTTTTCCGGTGTGGGGATCGAAACCACGACCCTTCGCGCAGAAAGCAGTTATGCTACCACTGCGCCAAGCGGTCGTCAATTCAGTCAATTCAATTTAATTTCGGGTGACGGAGAAGGAGGTTTGGCTGATGTCAAGCGACTACCTCGGCTCATAAACAGTCGCAAATCTAAGAGTCTTACGTATGGGTTACCAGTTCAAAAAAAAATAGGACAAAAGAGGGTGCTCCCGCTTAAGGAATGAATTCGATGCCACATGATATGCCATTATTTGAAGCCAGTTTTGGTAGCGCCACGGCTAGATACATAGCGGTATTGATCTACCATCGACCTGGAGAAAAACGAACTTGGATCTGAACAAATTTAGAATTACCAATTTGTAAGGTATATAAAAAGTGTATAGCTCGCGACACTGGCATGTGTTTAGCGCTGGACGAGAATAGCTGCGCATCGGTAGAATCGCGCTCGTAATTGACGTATTGGTGCGAGAAAGACAACACGACTGGGACAACCAATCAACGCTCGCGCACCCGACGATCACGCGCCCCGCGCGCCGCGCCGCTATCTCGATACCTTATTTTTGACTTCTGCGCAGGTTTCGTTCAGCGCTAAAGATTCGTGCCGCTACTTATATTTGTCTGTGTATATATATTGATATATGTTATAATAAATTTTTCAGATATATGACTCTCGCTAAGGACCAATCGGTGACCGTCCACGGTATAGAGGGAGTGCAGTACACGGCCAACAGATCCGTCTTCGACAATGGTTATAATTACCCGCATATGGTGAGTTGGCTAACGAATTATTAAGTTTTCAGCGTAACCTATTAGATATAATATTTATTTGCAGAGCACAAATGTAAATGCGAAAGTAAATCTGTCTGTCCGTCTGTCTTTCCATCACGCAAAACTACTGAACCGATTACAACGACATAGGCTACTAACCGCCGCTTTGCAAAACGGCCCTGTTTTGTAAAACGGCTAGCCGTAATGTAATACGGCGGATTGTACAATCCGCCTGCGACATACATACTTTTCTTTTGTAAATACATACATACAATACGATCTTAGTATTCTTCTGTATTCGTACCTACGCTTTAGTATTACAACTTCGCGTCCTATAACTATAAATAAGGTATTCATTTATAAGGATAACCCTGTCTTTCTCCGTTTCTCATTTTTCCGTCATTGCACCTACTTCGACTATTGAAAGTTTCGGTAAACCTTCCAGGCTTGTTACTGTGACGAGGTTCGCGACGACAATTGTCTACCATCAGGCGCGCTCAACGTGAGCGCGTGTCGGCTGGGCGCGCCCGCCTTCGTCACCCGCCCCCACTTCCTGTATTTAGACTCGCACTACCCCAGCAAGATATCTGGACTGAACCCTACTGAGTAAGTACGCTCGCTGAATGGTGACCTTCTATGTATGAATATTATAATAGTCGAATTTTTGTTTCTTATTTGGTAGCTGGGGGTTGATAATAGAAAGACTTGATCAGAAGGTGAATTGTGAACTGTATATTTACAATAAAAAATGAGCGATATATCATACAATATTAAAGGAGCGATGCCGTTACATGATTCCGCGAGTAGCGCATTACGTTGTGCGGGGGGCGTGACCTTTATGATACGAGCCGCGCATGGGTGTGCTATTCGCCGTGCTACTGCGTTTTCCCCGTAGCGGTTGAAGACTCGTAGTTTCTTGATGCTTCCGTTTTGTATTAAAAACGTCTTGAAAACGCTCTTTTAAGGGCGAATGTCTAAACGTCTAAATAGTTCTTTTCAGAACTAATTTCGTCTGTTTCACGTAAAAAGCTTCAGAGGTATAAGTTAGTGTTGTGTTATGTGACTACGATACCTACTGTATATGTACGTAGGTATGTAGCCACACAACTAGTTGTGAAAAATGACTTTGGGCAGCATTTTTGCTAATGCCTAACCCGCGCCAACAAAAGTTAGTGATTTTCATAAATGCTGCCATAAAGTCACTTTTCTACGCGGGCGAAGTCGCGGGCGCAGCTAGTATGTTATAATTAAGTAGGAGAATTTAGGATATAAGAGAGGCGAGAGCGTACATCTTTTTAAAATGTCGGCACCCCACTCCAGGGTGGTCAAGCTCCGCGAGTGTTGATGCGGCGATGACCACGTTTCGCTAGTTTTGCCCCCTATCTATACTAATATTATAAAGCTGAAGAGTTTGTTTGTTTGTTTGAACGCGCTAATCTCAGAAACTCCTCGTTCGAATTGAAAAATTATTTTTTATTGAATAGACCATTTATCGAGGAAGGATTTAGGCTACATAACATCACGCTGCGACTAATAGGAGCGAATATGGAAAATGTGGAAAAAAGGGGAAAATTATTCATCTTTGAGGGCTTCCTTTGCGCGCGCTGCGAAAACGGTTCAAGATACCAAAAAATATGCATGAAAGAATTATTCCTCTTTAAAGGATCTAAGAAAAAGTCCGTGACAGTATATGTCTATCTTCTAAGATTGACTCACTATAATATTATAATAGAAATAGATCCGACGGGGACGAAGTCGCGAGCAACAGCTAGTGTTATAAATAAAATGATAAATAAATAATGACGTATAATTGGCAGGGACATGAATTTCCGTCTGTCGCTGGAGATGTTCACGGGCATGCCGCTGCGCGTGGCGGCGCAGCTGCAGATCAACCTGCTCGTGCGGCACATCGGGGAGATCACGTGAGTAGATACTGACACACACACACTCATATAAACACGCAAAATTATACACACATACACGGCCACACACACTCACACACAATGCAAAAAAACACGCACACGTATAGTACGCGTCACGAATCTTTAGCGCTGATCGAAACCTGCGCAGAAGTCAAAAATAAGGTATCGAGGGGATAGCGTGGCGCGCGGGGCGCGTGATAGTCGGGTGCGCGAGCGTTGATTAGTTGTCCCAGTCGTGTTGTCTTTCTCGCACCAATTCGCACCATTTGTTTGTGCACGCTAATCTCAGAAACGGCTTATCCTATCTAGATAGAGTTTTTAATGATATAGTGTGGTAAGCTTCACTTAACATTTAGTGTTTAATTCATCTCAATCGGTTGATAAATAAAAAAGTTATGGCAATTTAAACAATCAGCCAGTTAATAGTAATTCCTTAAATGATTGATAGTTGTTATACTCTTATTTTGATGTCACAACAGATAAATGTCCTTTAAAATAAATAAATAATATGTTTGAATGTTCCAGACTCAACAATTTGCTGCCAGACCCCGATACGCTAGTTCCGATGTTCTGGTTTAGACAAGAGGTCAATATTAATGAAGAATACGCGAGACTGGCCAAATTTGCCCTCAACCTGAGATACTATATGCCTTTTGGATTCTATGCTTTGACGGTATACATGTTTTTTATTCATTCATTCATTCATTCATACATACATTTTTTTATTCACCAGCCGTACTCCGCGGTTTTACCCGCGTAGTTCCCGCTCCCGGGGCAATACCGGGATATAAAGTAACCTTTGTTTAATTTGTTAATAATAATGTTAATCGAGGATATCAACTTGTACCTACCTACATACCAAATTTCAACTAAATCGATCCAGCCGTTTGTTTTTGCGTGAAAAAAACAAACATATAGACAGACACACTTTCCCATTTATAATATTAGTATGGATTAATTTAACGATTGTTAGCGCAGTGGTAGCACAACTGCTTTCTGCGCGATGGGTCGTGGGTTCGATCCCCACACCGGAAAAATATATTTGTAATTTACATTTGTATTTTTCTGGGGTCTGGGTGTTGCAATGTAAGTATTTACAAAAGAATGTAAATGTAATTTGTCCGTTATGCAGTTGCCATAACACAAGCTATGCTTAGCGTGGGACTAGATGGCTCTGAGTATAACTGTCCCGAAATATTTATTATTATAATTTATTTATGTTTTAATTTAATTATTTATTGATAAATGCATTTATTCAAATACTTTAATAATTCAGAAACTTATAAACGACCCAACAATGTTAGATTACACCGGAAAAATATATTTGTAATTTACACTTGTGTTTTTCTGGGGTCTGGATGCTATGTATTGTATGTATGTATTTACAAAAGAAAAGTATGTATATGTAATTTATTCCGTTATCTAGTTGCCATAACACAAGCTTCGGCTTAGCTTGGAACTAGATGGCGCTGTGTATAAATGTCCTGAAAATATTTATTTATTTATTTATTTTATTTTTATTTTATTTTTCAGGGCATTGGTGTAATATTACTAATGGTGGGAATATGGATTTTAGTGAGAAAATTAATGAAATCACCAGACACGCTTCCGATCATGTCTTCACAATCACAAGAAGATATTGCCAGTGAAGTCCGGTAAAAACCGGAAAATCGGTAAAATACAAAACACCGGTAAAAAACAGGAAACCGGTTAACTGATTGAAATTAACGCGGATTTTCAAGCTATTGTAAAATAGGGCAACTAAAATACCGGTAAAACCGTTAAGTAGATTTATAGAGATTAATGCGATATTCGGTTTATTTTATATAAAAATGAGACTTAATATTTTTAAAATCATTGAAAAATATTTTTTTATACTATTATTGTTTTTTATTGAAATATTATTTCTTAAACTGTCACAATAATTGAATCAATTGTGATATTTCTTGTGTGTAAATATCTAACTTTAAGAAAATCGATAATTAAATAGATGATTAACGGTTTTGTAATGGCGGCCATCTTGAATTTGACATTCGTGTAAAAAAACCGCCAATGATTAGATTCGTGTTTTTCATAACAGCATTTCGTTTTTAAGATTACTTAAATTGTATATAATTAATTAGACTATTTTTTTAAAACTTTGAACCCCTGGTGACATTTCAACATGACGTGACAATACCGGGATAAAAAATGTTCCCAAAGATCCATTTATATTTATAGAATGTTTTATTTAAGAGTAAAGGAAAGGTAAAAAAAAGGATTTCTGACAAAGGAGAATTAAGGATAGGAAGGAATAAAGGAAGTACTGGGTGTGAGCATGTCTATATACTGGAAATATATCTTAATATATATAAATCTCGTGTCACAATGTTTGTCCTCAATGGACTCCTAAACCACTTAACCGATTATAATAAAATTCGCACACCATGTGCAGTTCGATCCAACTTAAAAGATAGGATAGCTTACATCCCGGTATTGCCCCGGGAACGGGAACTACTCGGGTAAAACCGCGGGACACAGCTAGTTGTATATAAAATTGAAGTGCCTTGTTGATATCTCGGCATGTTTTCAGTTTATGTTATGTCATTTAAAACACCTGTGACGTGTGCATAATAATTTGTATAGAACACGAAAAAGAATTGCTCTTCGATTATTAGAAAGAGTCTTTCGGCTAATTTCGGGTTTTGTAGAACGCTATCTCTTTCGCACATTCGCCTTAAGCATTCATCAGATAAATGAATAATCCAACATAGATAATGTTTCAATTCGAATTAGTAGTTCCTGAGATTAACGCGATTAAACCAACAAACTCTTGGTAAAACTACATATAGCGTGCGAAAGAGAAAGCGTTCTGTGAAGAAGAAAGTAGGCATTGGTCTCTTTCTATTATCTTGTATGAATAATTTTCAATCAATATATTGTCTTCCTTAGTATTCTAAGGATGATTTTTTTATGTCATTATTTCTAAGGATAATAATAACCATTTTTATTTGTTATTTTATTTGGGAATAAAATAAATATGCATAATATGTGTACAGAAATTATTTTTAAATAATGTTGGTTTTGGCAACTGCTTTTTGTATAGTACAGTTTTTAGTGAAATTTTGTCTTGTTAAAATAAAATTAGTTAGTCGTAACAATCATTCCAAGTGCCTTTCTATAATATAATAAATAATGAAATAGTTTTTAGTTTGTTTGTATGAAAATATCGCTTAAATAGTAAAATCTGTTTGGGTCGAACGTCTTATATATTACGAAACATCTAAACTTTAAAATATTTCATTGGTTCACTGTATTCTATAGGATTTCTAAAAAAAAGACGTTTGACACTGACATTGACATTGGCGCGATTAAATATTTGAATTGACATTGACATTTACGTTCAGAAATATTTCATTTAAGAGCTAAGTCACTGTTATTTGGTACCACTTAATTGTTAATAAGATGATATTCAATGGAGTTTATTAAATATTTTGAGAGTTTTACTGTCTTTTATTAAAAAACTGGCCCTTAACTACATAAGACTTGAGTCAGAAAAAAAGAAATATTTATTTTAAAACACAATTAATATAAAAACATTACATAAAGAGGTACATTAAATCCAGAAAGCATCCCTTTTTAAGTAAGAAATCCTTTTACGGATACTCGCCACTACAGACTAAAGCCCACCGGTGTTCACCGCCCTCAGATTAAGACACTGGTTAGTGATTTATACAACTTAGGTTCCTCTTATACCACACTAACGTTTAAAGTCAATGCCCATTGTCTCTATAATTATTGCGATAGTTTTTAACGCATTAAAATGGGTGGCTACACTTGAGCTATCGCCTAACGCCAAATGGCGTTGTTAATGCCATTGTCAAATTATTCCGTTAAGTTGTGACAACACCTATGGTTAACGTCCATTAACGCGTTAACTCGTTAGTGTAACCCCAGCATAACAAAGAATAGAATCGTACGTATTGTTGTCGAAACATAAACCAAAAAATTTTTAATTCAAAGTCGCTTGAAAACTGTTGAAAAGCGTTTGTACGGGAATCTGGCGGCGCCTCGCTATTTGTAATCTCGACTGAATATTCGTTTTTTGGTGCATAAAGTTATTTAGTGTTTGTGTGTTGAGGTTCTTCGTAAAGTTCACTATCACTTTACGAAGGGCAGAAAGAAACGAATGACTGACTCGGCTAAAGATGACTTCATGACGGTTTTACTTGACTCATATCGACTTTTATCTTGACCACGTTGCCTCTTATAATATTGAGGCTAGCAAAAAGCTAGACGCTAGTGCCTATCGTCTATACTCTATATAGAAAGAAAAAAGAAACTGTGTTAAATTTGATATTGAACCTTAGTTAACTTTTAATAATAACAACTCGATTAACATTATTTTCATTTGGGATTAAAAACTGGCAATACTGGAAATATCATTTATCTGTCTGGAATTAATAATTTTAGTTAATATTAATTGACAAAAAAAATACAATTGCATACCTATTATGTATATGGTAATGAATATTGATGTTAGCATTTTAAATTCAAAGAGAGAAATAAAAAACTCTATTTTATCTATAAAATATATATTTTTGATATTTTAACAATATGTCAAATCAAGAAAATATTACAATGATTTTTAGTACAGTCACAAAAATATACACCATAATATAATCATAGAACTGTTGGAATGTAATCAAGCTTGCGAGATTGTGAACTGAACAACATAACGTACAAGCATAGAATAATAAAATGTAGAACTGCAGTATGAGTAGAAAAAGTTAAGTCATTTCAAAGTAGACAATTTTGTCTACTTACATAAATTCCTTTTATTTATAGGTCTTGTTATAGCATCAACATTATCAATGGGCTCTACTTACAGCGGACCGATTTATTATTAAAGGACTATCAGTCTATGCGTTATACGTCTATGTGTTCAAATTGAACTGTCATCTCAGGAGAAAATTAACATTGCAACATAATTATATATACCTAGTCATACAGAAATCTGTCCTAAAACAAAGATAAAAATATATTATATTCGTGTATATTTTGTTTTTAAATTAATAATTGATGGTTCATTCCATTTTTAAGGCTGTAATTTTTCTTGTCAAAAATGTCATACCACCTACCGTGAGCAATGCTTAAAAGCGCGGGATATGTTTATTGTATGTATTAAAAAAAATAAGTCAAACGCATGATTGTTTTTTTTATCCTCGCAGCTGTCACACCGTAGATTGTTCCATTTTCAAGGGCATAATATCCATGTCTTCTTTGACATTTCTATTTTATTTTTCTAGACGTTAAAAAAAGCAACCAATAATAATAATTAACAAGTAATTATTATTAAAAAAACAAAATACCCGACTGCACACTAAAAAAAGAGTAATTATGTCTTTATCCCGTGGGACTTTTAGGATAAAATGTATCCTATGACACTCCCGTAATCAAGACAAATCTAACGATACCTCATACATCAAAATCCATCAAGCCGTTTAGGCTACAGGAGGTCACAAAGGAAAAGACATACATACATACATACACTCGAAAAACATTACCCTCCTTCTTTGGCAGTCGGGTAATAAACGCTATTGCATAAAAAATACATTAAACAACAAATTATGGCGCGTTGTTGTTGTTTTTCTTAATAAATTTATTCTAGCGTTTACTTGCATTTGAATAATTATATAGACTAGATTATATGTCACGATATAACGTTTTTATCTGATGATACCGTGTCCTTCGACTTTATATACGTACATTATTATTGTTCAAAAAAACAGTAAATAAATAATGAAATGAAATATAGATAAAAAAAATATATTATTAATTTAAGTTTAATTACAAAAACAGGGGTTTCCTGTAATGTTGTGGTGTTGAACACAATATTAAAAAAAGGAAATATTCTTACTCGTTAATCGTTATATAAATTGAGTCTAATACCCTTCATATCTAGAATGTGAATCTCTGAATGATTTATTAATCGCTTTAAGAAACTATACCGTGTATGTAGTTGATTATCATAATAAAAAAAATGTACATCGGTATTTCATTAAAATTTATATAGTAATCTACTGATCACAATTTTTCCTTATCAATATACTATGTTACATAACTTTTTGCATATATATTTTTGACTTATATTACAACTTCGTAATTTCATTTCTGCATACATAGGTAAGCCTTAAAAAAACCTAAAAAGATATTAAGTATTTTTTCATTGGCTTTTCCCATAACATATTATTGTAGTAACAAATTTTTGAGTCTAATTTTATAAAGTCGCCCTTGCAAATTGTCCACGACAGATTTTTCTAATATACCAAAAATAACAATTGCTTTAAATTAGAAACAACCTATTCGAGAATAGAATTCATTTTAAAAATATACGTTAGAAGTAATTAATTCTCCTATAAATATAGATTAAAAAAACGTCAAACCACAATTACATTGTCATTTCCGAACCTAATTCTAATTACAAAACAATATTTAAAACATCAGTCAAGTCATTTACACTTAATAATAATTAATTAATGCTATCTAGAGTCTGTTTTCTTCAAAAACGATTGCATCGCTGACGAATCGTAGATATTTGAATCTGTGGTTTTGCATCTTTTGTATCTGTACCTCCATAGACCAACGACAAGGAGACAGCATCCGATTATCTGAAAAAGAAAGTTGCATAATGGCCGGTTAATTTTTTTTATTCTTTTTTCTTTTTCTTGGCAGCCACTACTTCGCGAAATTTTATCTTTTAAGATTAAAAAAAAAACATAATTTATTGAGCGGCTTAATAATACCAATAAATTAAACCAAATTTATTAATTAATGAGTTTTTTATCGGACAATCTACGGCTCGTGTCGCCAGATGGCGTTAGGTTGAACATAGACACAACATTTTTTATCTCTCAATAGTCTGTTGTAAATAGAACAACTTTTTTAAGATCAAACCAGATAGGCACTTAATGCACTAAATTATACGAAGATAAAAACAATTATATAATATTTAAACCAATTAAGCGTGCTATAAATCTAAGCTGCGAAAAAAACTTCTTAAAAGAAGTTTTTGATAAATATTTGTATATAAATTAGTTGGAATATAAGACAAATATTTTATAAAGATAAAAACTTATCTTTTTGATCTGTTCGATGGATCTTAGATTTCTTAATGTGTTGCAAGAATATAAGGTCATGATCTGAGATAATTGTCACTTTTAATTTGATTAAAGTGGGCTGATAAAATTCATTTAAAATTTGCATTTAAATGACACGCGTGGCTAGGTGCGATTAGAGTTAATCGAGAATATTAAATCCTTATTAATATGGTCAAGAACTAAATAAATATAAATATAAATTTTGTGTGACTGTGAACTGTGAATTTATAACATTCTTAGGGTAATCTTTGTCCCTAAAGATCCTTTAAGACTTTCTCTATGCAATGTTAAGAGGCTGTGGTCGGTAGAAGTCCAGTAAAACCCATAATATCACCCATTTCTCTCTCAATAATAATTGATATGTAAAAAACTGAGTAAAACATTTTTCTTGTCAGTGTCAAAGACGATCGAAAAATTAAAAACCGGGATTTCCACGTCCGCAACCACACGGAACAGCTAATGATAGTTGTTTTGTTATACCAAGACGATTCAAAAGTGTTACTATATGTAGCCTAGTTGAATAAAGATATGTTTTTGACTTTGAACACTTACAATGAGAGTATAAAACGCATAGGGAGTATCAAATTTGATGCTGAGCGCAGTTTTCGCAAATTTAGCGTACTCTTCACTGACGAGGATATCTTCTCTGAACCAAAACATCGGTACCAGGACATCAGGATCGGGCAGCTGGTTGTTCAAACTGAAATCATAATTGTTTTATTAGGAATGATATTTAGGAACCAAGTGTGTCATTGGGTATAAGGTATTGCTTTGATTGTTTTTAAAAGCCGATGATTACATTTTTTTCTCAGACCTGGCAACATTCTTTAGTCTAGGCTCTACGAGTTTGCTACTCAACAATTTTTTATGGTAGAGTCCCGTCATGAGGCTTATTTCGACTCGTGGACCAGTACTATATATTTTAAAATTCTTTCCCCTTTTTTTTTTTAATGGCAGGCAACACATCCATGAGGCACTTAAATTTTTGACAGTTCATAACCGTAACCATCCCATACAAATACTAATGTTTAAAACCTAAATTTTTTTCTCGTAACTGTGAAATCGTCCAAAAACAAATACACATAATTCAATAATCCCCCAATAAGGAAATCTAGTTTATATCTATCCCATAAATCAAAAAAATCATCAGTCATCGAAACCTATTTTATGGCACGGTATTTTAGATAGGTTATCATTTTCCGCGTTTCACTTGTACCAGAAATTTATCAATATTGTTTTCTAGAAACATCTGATAGTAACTTCCTTTAATATGTGATTCATAAAAATATACATGAGTAAGAAATTACTCTTGTGTTTGTAACATAGTCGTTTGTGTCTTACGTATATGGTAAAAAAAATTGTTTTATAAACTTTTTGCTAAAAGTAGCAATATAGTATGTAAGTGTATAGTGCGCGTCATTTATGTTTAGCGCTGGACGAAAATAGCTGCGCATCGGTAGAATCGCGCTCCTAATTGACGCATTGGTGCGAGAAAGACAACACGACTGGGACAACCATTCAACGCTCGCGGACCCGACGATCACGCGCCCCGCGCGCCGCACCGTTACCTCGATATCTTATTTTTGACTTCTGCGCAGGTTTCGTTCAGCGCTAAAGTTTCGTGACGCGTACTATACATGATTTCTAATACAGTATCATACGAGTTACGATGGAACACACTCCCTAGTGTGTTACGTGTGTTTTAGTGAATATCAAACCGTTAATATAAAAATGTTCTTTTTGTACGACGCAAAAAGCTTTCTTACAAGAATTGCCCCACTTAAAAAAGAAAAGTTATCACATCATAATGCGGCTTTTTAATAACCAATGCAACTAAATTTTCTATAGCATTTGTATACGTATTTTTTTTTGTCGTAAAAAACATTATTCTTACTTATTACTTCCTCATTGTTGTAACAAAAGGCATAGTAATGATTTACTTGTTAAAAAACGAAATAGTTTTAAAACTCATAATCTTACACGGATTATATTATATCTCGTATCATACGAAATGTGTCAAGTTTAAGATAAGGAAAATTGGCACGTGTTTTGTGGCGTGGTTAGATTTATCTAGTTATTGTACAATCTATTCAGATTATCTGATAGATGAATTTGCGATACAGTTTATTTATATATTCAAATGTTTGTGTAAACTTAATAGAGACCTGTCTATAGATCAAAACATTTTGCCTACTAGATACACGATTTTCCCCAAAACAATTTTACAGAATGACTGACCTATACCAACTCTTTTTTATAAATGAAAGAAAGTAAGAGATAAATAAAGAAAGGCGGAAACTAAGACAGAAATGAAGAAAGGAAATAAACAAAGAAAGGAACGTTATGTTATGGGCTTACACTTTTCACTACAAATTAAAACCCTCCGGTGATCTTTTAGACTCATGAGGATGCCGAATGCTTGGATACACTTGTGTACTTGTGATCAAACCATAGGATCATAAAGAACTCTCATACAACAGAATACAATCCTACTATCATACTGATGCTTATATACTAGCTGTTGCCCGCGACTCCGTCCGCGTCCTTCCCTCTATAACCCTTTTTTCCAGTTAAAAAGTAACCTTTCGCATTTATAATATTAGTATGGATCATTTCTTTAAACTAACTTTCTATAAACCCCTACAAAGTTTTTATTAGTTTTTAAGAAGTATTCTGATACTCGGGGCGGGGACAAATCCAACGAAACAAAAACCGAAAATGGTTTTAAAGTCGAAAGTTATAGTTTTTAAATAACCCGTCTTTAAATATAATATAATAGATTACCTTATTGTAAAAACATAATGATTTAAAGGTGAAGATTGTCGCATTTTTTGATTCCGGTTGACCTAGTTCGACCTAAGATATAATAATATTAGATAATCATATTATATTGTCGGTGCCCTGTGATTTCACCGGCAATATTCTTTGAACATACGTAATTAAAATTATCGATAAAAATTACAAACAATACTGTTTTGCTTTTAATACAGATATAATTGGTAAGATAATTTTTTATGCTATGATATAACTTTTTGATTAGGTTATTTAAAAATACTTTTTGTACAGCAGATGTATTGATTGTAATTAATGTTGCTTAATTGGGCTTTGTCACTTTTTCGTATAAAAATTATATTCAATTACAAACAAGATTATTTATATTATTATTTACGAAACTAAAAAGTAACAACTTTAGTAAATTTAAATAAATACAAAGCTATTTTAAACCCCCGACGCAAAAACGAGGTTTGGTGTGTGTGAGTGTCAGTGTGTGTCTGTCTGAACGTGGCTCCCAAACGGATGATCCGATTTTAATGCGGTTTTTTTGTTTGAAAGGTATCTCCTTCGAGGGCGTTCTTATGTTTGGTAGAAATTGGTTCAAGTCTTCAAGGTCATTTGGTCATTCGTTAGGTTAGGTTAATGTTACACGCTCAGTTTGCTTGCTTTTTTTGGTCGGGATTTTATGTATTTTGTAGAATAAGCTTGTATTTTAATTCACTCCAGAAAATTGCAGCACAGTCGGGTTTTATTCAATACATTTTATTTGAAGGATCCTGATATAACCCTTCCCTAAATGCACCTGTTAATGTTTTTTCTATTAGTCTGCATTATCTGTGACTGACGTTTCGACATAATTACCGATTTCATGGGAACTATTTTCTTCATATCCTTTCCATGTAATAATTTCTAAGGTATAGATTACATGCTTATTAATAATAAATGAAATAAATATTCTCAGGACATTTATACACAGCGCCATCTAGTTCCAAGCTAAGCAGAAGCTTGTGTTATGGCAACTATATAACAGAACAAATTACATTTAAATATAAATAAAACTTTTCCTTTGTAAATACATATGCATACCAACACCCAGACCCCATATATATTTTTCCGGTGTGGGATCGAACCTAGGACCCTTCGCGCAGAAAGCAGTTGTGCTATCACATCACTGCGTCAAGCGTATGATTTGTTTATGAAAGAAAATTAATAATATAATAGATTATACTAACCTCATACCTGGGATATGCCTGACAAGCGCGTTGGCCTGTAATTGAGCGGTGATGGAAAGAGGCATACCGGTGTTCATTTCTATCGCCATTTTGAAATTGTGTGATCTGAAAAATAGTTATAAACTTTATTCTTCTATATGTCATCAATTTTAACTGTGTCAATTTGTTTCTGTAATTTTAATTAATTAAAAAATCATTTATACAAAAAGCATTTTCCAATTGCAGAGCATAGTGCGACATTTCGATCAATGTCAAATTATAGAAAAACATTTGTTAATTTTCTGTCACTGCACGTGTAATTGCAGGCATCAACCGAAAGCACTACTTAGTACTTTTAAGAGTGCTTGAAAATATGAATAAAGAAAGATGTATATGTTATGTTGTATGTGTATGTTAAAACATTCAACGTTAAGCATTATGCCGCATAATGCGCTCTAGTGCTTTAATTAGAAAACGTTGTAACTGTCTTTTGGTCTGGTGGTACGTAGATACTAATAAATAGGTATTCATTATTTTTTATAATATTAAAACGCTTTAAAAGCGTTACTTCTTATAATAGGCTATTTGACTGATTTTTGAAAACAGTTTTAAATGGTTCTTTAGAGCATAATAAACACACCACATCGATATTTCCGGGAAACGTGCAGTACTTTTAACAAAATTTAATGTTAAAGTTTGAATTTTAGAATTGGCGCTAAAAACGCTGTCTCTTTAATGGCCGACGCATATTGACCGAGCTACGTCACAAAGATGTAGAGATGGGTTGTCGATGTATTTATCGTTTACTAAACTAGACCGTTCATGAACGCGTCGATCAACTAGTTAAGTTCAACGATAATTCGAAATCAACTTTAAGTGTTTCAAGGTATACGATTCAACACAGACGTCTTAAATTTGTACCGAATCACAATATGTAACCATGCGTAAATTTAAAACATGATTTTCATATAAATTCATCATATTAAAAATTATATAATTATATTTTGAGTTCTTTTAGTTTATATTAAAATATTTACTAGTTAGAATAAGAAATTTGTTTAATTATTTGAAACATTACATAAATTATTTAATTATAAAACTTTTCTAAGGCATCTTATATTTAAAACTAATTAGAAGGTTGGCTTTGCACGTAAATCACTGAAGATAAAAAACAAGAAATAAATATTCAAAATCAAAAAGTTTGAATTTTAAACGAAACGAAAGATAAACAAAAGCGTATACAAATATTTCTTATAGGCATCCTGCATCCATTTTGTATTATGTATTCACTAAGCTACATTCAGTTCATACAAATATATATATTCCAAAACTATTGCTATAAAAAAAAACATTTAAAGTTGGTTTCAACTTGTCGTTGAATTGAACTAGTTGATTGACGCGTTCATGTACGCAAATGAACGGTCTACTTTCGTTAACGATAAATATGTCAACGACCCATCTCTAATAACTTCCCCAGTGACGTCACCAGCCCTACAACTAGTTAGAGAGCGTTCTTGTCGTGGTAGACATATTGAAAAATATCTCGAACTTTATTCGTAAAATATGAATGAATCATGCATATTTTTCTATTAAATTGTGGTAAATACGCTTTATTACACTATTATCTACTAGGATGGCGACAATTCGACGCATATTTCCAATAGTGTCAAATAGCCTATTATGTAATATAGTTGAAGAAAGATATTTGTTTACATTTTCATTTTAAAATTATTTTGAAATCATTTTACAATCAAAAAGATAAAAAAAACCCAAAAAGTTTTAGCAGTGATGATTTTAACATTCGTAATTATATAATCTACTACAATATCAAAACATTAATTTAATTTATTTATTTTTGAATTCATGAACGAATGTTTCCACATAAAGTATGGACAAGATAATAGGCCACTTTTGACAGATGTCAGTTTTATATTCATAGTGAGGTGACCCGCTTAAAAACATCGATTAAATGAATGAATCGATACAGACTTGAAACATATGTGAATTTTAAAAATGATCATGCGAATCCCTGTCCCATTATAATTTTTCTTTCGTAAATTAAAGGAGCAAAGTAAGACAAAAAAATTGCTTTTATTACTTGAACTATCGGAACTGCTATCTTCATCACTGCTGTCAGCACTCAGAGATATTATTAATTCATTTTCAACAATATTGTCTATTCTCAATGACCTTTCTATTTAGTAATTTTTTTGTATTTTTATAGTTCGTTAAAAGAATAATAAATATATATAATTAGGTTTTATTATAATCACAAGGTGGTTATAAATTTATGGTGATTTTTCTTCACAAGTAATCATTGCATTTGATTCAACTTACAATCCTATCAGCTTTCGATTTTTAGAGTAACATCCCTAGTGTTTAAAAAGAAAAAGGGTTGACTGACGCAACATTGTAACGACGTTCAGTTAGTAGTTTATTATGTTTAGATTGGTTTATTAGTGAAAGCAAATTGTAAAATTACTCGTATCGGTCATTATTACAATAAATATGTAAACGTAATTGAAAAAAGTTAGATAAGCAATTTTGCAGTTCTTATTTTATGGCCGCCGTTACAAGGTTACGTTGTTGAATTTTGATGAAATGTCAAAAGTGGCCTATTATCTCGTCCATACTATAGTATTACAATTGACATTATAAATTTTGAGTTTGCAAATTAATATATTATCTGTGCTGAAGTTCCGTGTTAGTAAATTTAAGATAAGCTTTATTTACGTTTTGTATTTAAAGTATAATATTAATACAAAAGTTCGTGAGTTCCTATGTTTGTTACTTTTTAACCCAACACCTTATTAATAAAATCTCTCCAACCGTTTTGAACGTTTTTACTTTTTAATAAAATTTTGACAGTTTTTACAAAGAAAAACTGACAAGAGACATGGCAACACCAAGCGTGGTTATAAACAGCTTGGGTGGCAAGTAACCTCAGTGTTGCCCTTCACGTATCGTTTTTATTGCCAATGTCAATAATAAAGATTCATATCAGATATTAATGACTTTCTAATCCCTCTACAATAAAGATAACACAATTAAAACTGTGTCGTATGATCTAAAATATAATTAATTAGGTATATTAAAATAATATTGCGTTTTAAAATGAGTATTGCTTAAACTAAATTCTTATAGGAAAACAGGAGAGATTTTAAACAACCGGTGGTAGGTCTGTGCCAGACATTCTACCGCCTGAACAGTGATGTGCAAATGTCACTGTGCTCCGGTCTGAAGGGTTCTGTAGCCAGCGAAATTACTGGGCTAATGAGTCTTAACATCTGATGACTCAAAGTGGGGAGCGTCGTTGTAGTGCACCCCTGCCCGGAGTTAGGCTTTATAGCAAAGTTCCGGGTAACACTGCATTGGCTATGGGCTGGCGTTACCCTTACCATCAGGAGTGCGTCCAGCTCGTCTCCTCTCTTCATATTATAAAAAAATGCGGATGGAACCGGGGAGCATAGCTAGTTTCGTGGAAGCACTGTGGCTTCCTCGTGAGCCCATTAGAAGTACAAACATTTTTGAATGTTTGTAGCTCTTTTACGCAAAAACTACTAAATGGATTTGACTCTAGCAGTAGATTGTAATGTATGTAGATTTAAACCTGGATTAACTTACTGAATACTATTTTTTTTTGACCCAGATGGAAAAACTATTTATTCCGGTATTGCCACGGATATGGTAATTACGTGGTAAAACGATGCGAAATCGTTAATTATAAAATTATATCATACGAAACGCGACGCATTAAACAGCCTAATGAGTAATGATACATATTTACAATACGCGATAAGATCGCTTTACTTACATATCTTTAATATTTAGGTATTACATTAATCAATTATAATCGAAGACTTTATATTTAATAGAAGTTTATGAGTAAGCGATTTTATAACTATATTTTCAACCGACTTCAAAAAGGAGGAGGTTCTCAATTCGACCCGTATGTTTTTTTTCTATATTTGTTACGCGATAACTCCGTCAGTTATGAACCGATTTGAATAAATCTATTTTCGGCTTATAGGTAATACCTCAAGGGTAGTCCCATTTAAATTTAATTATAAAAAACAACCCCCAAGGTTGGAAAATTGGAGATGAACTTTTTTAAACGCAATATCTCCGCCGATTATGAATCAATTTGAACGATTATTTTTTTGTTGAATAGGTATTATCAAAAGGGTGGTTTCATGCGAATTTGAAGAAAATATTTCACTCCCAAGGGTGGAAATTTGGGGATGAACTTTTTTATACGCATTATCTCCGCCGATTATGACCCAATTTTAACGATTATTTTTTTGTTGAATAGGTATTATCATTAAGGCGGTTTATTTTTTTTAAGTTTATTATTTGATAATAATATATGGGTTAAGCCGCCTTATAGGTAGTAATGAACACTCGAAGAGCATTTTTTTAAAAAGAGAAACGCCCTCTTCTTGGAGCACTTTGGAGTCTAAAAAGGTAATACTAATAACAATTAGGTTATGAAAATAAATAAGATATTCCGACGTAATACCAAAAACTTGCAATCAATAACAAAAACAATGATAAAGGTTCTAGGTTCTTACAAGCGACTAAACACATACACTCACACACACACACACACACACTCTCACATACACACACTCACATACACACACACACACACACACTCACACACTCACACACACACACATTTTCTTTCTTCACTTTTCTTTTATGACTGCAAGGGGGATTAAAACAAGGGCTAATAAGACCAACTTACTTCTCCGGCTTCAATCCTCTAATCTTGCTGGGGTAGTAGGGCTCCATGTCTAGGAAGTGTGGTCTCGTGACGAAGGCAGGTGCTCCGAAGCGGCATGAGGACACGTTAAGGGCACCAGATGGAAGACAGTTCTTGTCACGAGGCTCGTCGCAGTAGCAGGCCTTTAGAACCATAAAACTCATAGTTGAAAGATGTTTTATTCTGTAA
>JADANM010003811.1:9191779-9203179 GCA_026213755.1 Eurema hecabe | reverse complement strand
TATAATAAACACAGAAATTAGTATAATTTTCGCCTCATTTTGCAAGTGCTGAAACTTCCTGTAAGTCCCACAAACTGCGGCCTGGGAGAAGCGATAAAAGTATTATTTGAGACTTTAAATGTTTAAAATTTGAAGCGTAACGGCTTTCAAGGGGTTTACTCTATTTATTGTATACTTGAATATTATGAATCATGTTTTCGGTGACTCTTTACAATAATAATAATAAACATTTATTTTCTACCACAATATGCATAACAGTTTTGGTAACATATTGTGGGAGACTGGTGCCTAAACTAAGCTTTTGGCCTGTATTTCAGGACACCAGGTCTCCCCCCCAACACGACACAACAAAAAGATCATGAAATAATGTATCATAAAATATGTGTGTGCGTGTGTGTGTGCGTGTGGAACCATTCTGTCAAGTATAGTCTCACTTTGGCATAAAAAGGTATCACATCAGAGAAGTCGTTAAGTTTAGTTTGTGTAAGTAGGTCCAAAAGCTTACCTTTGTCGTGACGTCTTGTAATTCCTTCCGTACGCTTGAAAAAAAAATGACTCATGTGGCGTTACGTCGCTTTGAGGCGTTCCATTTAAGGCTTAAAGTGCCAGTGATAGCGAGGACTGATCAACAGAGAGCCTTATCGCCAAAAATTGCAACCATCAGTATTTTCTTATGACATTGTCACGTTCAAAAATCGTTAGTAAACCAACTTTACAGACGGCCGATTTCTGAGGTATAGATAAGTATGGAATAAACTTAAATAAATAAATAAATAAAAATTGTTTATTGAGCACACTAAATTTAGAATATTACATTGAATGGGTTACGACGATCGCTTCAACTAGGTACAACCTGTGCTAGAGGCGATCGACGCCTTCCTCACCGGACCTTATAAACTAAATAAAAAATATAAAACAAGGGGAAAAAAAAAAATAAAAAATACGATAAAACTGACGATGTATGTACGCATGTCTGTGTGTGTGTGTGTGTGTGAAAGGTAGAAGACATAATTTAAGCGCAAACTATATCAAGCTCTTATAAGGTCCTCTGTTTCCTCATATGAAAGTGTGATAAGGACTGTAAGGAAAGACACATTACAATAGATCTTTTTCTACTTGTCATTTTGAAATGTCAGCAACGCATTCGCTCTGAGTTCTCTTAGTCTATAAGCCGAGGTCACATCACCAACAGTCGTATTGCGACTTAACATAAAAAAAGATGTCCAATACCATCACGCTACCTGTTATTATTTTCTTTACCTTATCAGCAATCACTTAAAGTTTAATTTACTTAATTTTCCATTCTGGTATCCCCTGGAGATAAGTTATTTTAAGAGGTCACGCGATATGGCTTCCAGTACCTTGTATTGTACTTATTTTACTGGAAAAAGTTACTGGTTATTTTATCAATGAAGAACCTCTTGCTTGATTTCATCGTTTATAACGTATAATTATAATGTTGTAATTCGTTTACTTTTAATGTTTAGTCTAGTTAAGAAACTTAATAGAAGACAATTGTTAGTATTATTTTCAAATTAAAACCATACTCTATCTTCTAACAATGCGGAGTTCTGTAACTTGCGGACTATTCTGTTAGTTGTGGACTTCCGCTACTAACATAGATATTCTTGTGTCATACATTATTTTTTTTAATCTTTATTTTTTTAGGGCTTTAAGGTCTAAAGCCATGTCAGCCCCATCATCAAAAAAAATTACAATCATTACAAATTATTTCTATATGTCGATTGAAAACCTAAATAAAAATTTTGCCCAGCTTGATGCCGGATATGCCAAAACTGTTTGCACTGCACTTACACCAAGCCTGTTTATACCTAAATATCTAGATAACTTAATACATTCTTATGTCGGACTGATTAAAGCCCCACGGTATTTCATTGCTACTGATAGAATCACGGGTGCTCTTGCGGACTCTTTGTGTCTTATCATAATCTCTGTGTTTTATCATAGTGCAAACACCAACGTATCCCAGGATTTTACAGGATATAAAAGGGTCAAGAAAAGTGAAACAGTTTGTTTAGCCTTATGACTTGATTCTGACGCATATTTATGAAAAGTTAGTCTTCTGTATTGGACACGTATGTTCCCCGCAGGTTTTAATTTGTTTAAAATACATTGCTGTATTCTTAGCTTAATTGTTTTCTGGCTATGCTTCAATAATCAAAAGGTATCGCACAAAAAAAAAATATGGACAAAATTGAAAGTCAAATTTGTATGGTAACATATTATTATCGTTGTATCGTTGTATGTTTGTACTTATCTTTAGAATCATTGTCTGAATGCACCATCAATTAGTTAGACGTAATTCTTTTATCCATACTAATATTATAAATGAGAAAGTGTGTTTGTTTGTCCTTCCTTCACGCCGAAGCTAAGCAATCGAACTGATTTTTGGCATACAGTTAGTTAAAAAGATGGAGAGTAACATAGGCTACTTTTTAACTGGCAAAAAAGGTTATACGGAGGGAAGCGGGGGGTCAAAGTTTATATGAAAGTCCACGCGGACGGAGTTGCGGGCAAAAGCTAGTACCTCTATATACATACATATAGGTCGCGTCTCGAATCTTTAGCGCTGAACGAAACCTGTGCAGAAGTCAAAAATAAGGTATCGAGGTAACGGCGCGGGGCGCGTGATCGTCGGATGCGCGAGCGTTGATTGGTTGTTCCAGTCCTGTTGTCTTTCGCACCAATACGTCAATTACGAGCTGCGATTCTACCGATGCGCAGCTATTCTCGTCAAGCGCTAAACATAAATGACGCGACCTGTACCTTGATTTAAAATTCAAACTAATACAAATACCTAATGTCCCAGCATTATAGTTAGTTCTATAAATACGGATTGTACGTTAACGATGACAGGTTAATCGTTAAATGAATATTATAATGATGAGCTTACGTTTTATCGAATAGGTAATATAAAGTGCAATAACAGGCTATAATTTTTATCGATAACGCCCGGCGATATTTACCGACGTATAATATGTATGTATTATATCTACGAGTTTATTGATAACTAGCCGTTGCTCGCGACTTCGTCCCCGTTGACTTCTTTTTCCATTATTTCTTCGCTCCTATTAGTCGCAGCGTGATGTTATGTAGCCTAAAGCCTTTCTCGATAAAGTCTTTTAAATAAAAATGATTTTTTAATTCGATCCAGGAGTTCCTGAGATTAGCGCGTTCGAACAAACAAACAAACTCTTCAGCTGTATTATATTAGTATTGATAATATAAAAAGTCAAGTGTGAGGCTGTGTGAGGCCCACTTCGTTGGGCATAATGTTAATTATCCTTTTCGGTTTTTATATAGCCTATGACACTCAGCAATAATGTGGCCTTCTATTGAATTTTTAAAATCGGTTCAATAGATCCCGAGATTACCCCTTAAAATTTAACAAACACACAAACTTTACGTATTTATAATATTAGTATAGTTAAACTTGGAAATCGGAAACGCCATCTAGTCAAAGCTAAAACATAAAATTAACTGAAAATTTATTTTTTAATTTAACAAATCGTTAAAACCAAAAATACATTTAAATTCTAATTTACGATCTAAACGTAGTAAAAAATATTCCTTTGACATTTAGAAATTTGTTAACTCTTACGTTTCAATGTCAGTTTATTGAGAATTCATAGTATCAGTAGTGATAAGCGGACAGTGACCTTTGGGGTCGTATTCTTTGTTACAGACTTTTTTACATGTAATCTCTGTGAGTAAATTATTATTTATTTTATGTATCGTATTGTATGAAATAGATAGAAATTACATAACGATTTAAGCATGCTTTAGATAAATCCAATAAACAGAAAGTATTCTGAGCATTCATACCAATTTTTTTTATATAATAGGCAAACGAGCAAGCGCGTCACCTGATGTTAAGTGATCAGCGCCGCCCATGAGCACTCGCGTTGTCACGAGTGTGTTGCCAGCCTTTTAAGGATAGGATTTTAGCTCTATGGGAATTATTGTAACATTCAAAGTCTTATTTGACTGGGCTATCATAAATGCATATCATTTATCAACCTCATTAAATGATCTCTTATTTATTTAGCAATAAGGCCGCCTCTTGTACATTATAACCTGTAACTTTTTACATGTACTTATTTTGATTTTGGATGTAATGTACTATAAAGTATTATAAATAAATAAATAAATAACACTATAAAATATATGTAACCTTATAATAATTGTGTACATTTGTATCATCCGTCTTGTATGACCATTAACTTTAGATGAACACTTTTATTAGTATAATATTTTATTTCCTTATTGTACCCATAAAACTAATTTAAATCACTACACTTTGTAAACATTCTGATCTCTTAATAATTTACGTGTTATTAAGCTGTAAAACAATTATTAATTTGTGGCTAGATGTCCTTGAAGAAATTATTACTATCGCGAAGGAAACTACCAGATTCAAGACTTATAAAAAAAACCTGATCATAAAATGTTTACGGGTTGTTAAACATTGCAAATTAAGGTGCGTTTTTTTTTACGTTGCGAGGGTAACTGAGCAGAAAAGCCGATGGTGGTAAATGACCACTTCACCAACACAAGAAACGATTCGCCTCCACATTTTTCGTTCGTGTCGCAAAATTGTGGAACTCCCTGCCGGAGTCTTTGTTCCCCGAAACTTACAATCTCGGTGCCTTCAAGAGGAGAGTGAACAGGTACCTCACAGGTACGCGCGCTCCATCTTAGACCACAACTTCACTTAACATCAGGTGAGTTGTGGTCAAGCGCAAACCTGTTTTTCTTTAAAAAAAAAAAATCCTTTTTTGTAGCTTGAGTGACCTTTTTATTGGTTGGTAGGTTGATCGCATCCACACTTGATGGTACATGTAAAAATTTTTGGTCCGTCCGTCCGTGTGTGCGCGGAGGAACGCCGGTAGGTTTTAGTCGGTAGTGGCAACATTTCGTGCGAGTACGACATAACCCCCTTCCCTTTAAGAAGGTCAAATTTTGATATTATTATTATACATATAATATTATTATATTAATACTTTTGGATCATCTTGATATTACAAAACAATAATGTATAATGAATGGACCTCCCCTGTAAATAAAAAAAATATTTTTATTTCTTAAAGAACAATAAAAAAAAGCAAATATTTAATCTTTACACGATACTAGCCGCTCTACGTGGTTTTACCTGCATTTATGCCTGTATTATACAAATAAACCTCGAATCTCGAATCACTATCTGTTAGAAAAACCCGCAAAAAATTGGTTTCGTAGTTTTAGTAATTTAAACAAACTTTGTTTTATACTATGTAATGATATGAATTAGTACGTACCTACTGTATATATCTTTGGGTCATTCGTATTCATACTTAATTAGGGCAAAATTTATAGCCTCATTATGTATATGTTTTATGAATGTATGCATAATCTTTGACACTGCTGACGACGTGAATTAAAATCACTCCTATATAATAGAAATTACAATCTCCATCTACTTTACTATCTATACTTATATTTATAATATTATATATCTCAAGAATTTGTTTGTTTGGACGCGCTAATCTCAGGCACTTCCGGTTCGAATTGAATTATTTTTTAATTTAAAAGACCATTTATCGAGGAAGGCTTTAGGCTACATGACATCACGCTGCGACTAATAGGAGCGAAGAAATGATGGAAATATAAACCGACGGGGACGAAGTCGCGAGCAACAGCTAGTACAAAAATATGTATGAAAGAATTGTTTCTCTTTAAACGAAAATAAGTCCGCGACATTATTTGTCTATTATCTAAGATAAACTCACTATATCCCTTTTAATGGTCATTAAATTTGTAAACTAAAAAAATGATTTACAATGAGGTTTTTTTACTTAATATTATATTGTATTAGAAACTTTTTAAACTAATAAAGAAATTGTAGTAGCCATTCACAAACAACTAGTGATTGTTAATGCAACTTCTAGAATTCACTTATATTAATTCAAAAAAAGACATTAATTATGCTTGTTTCCAGAACTTTTCCATACACGGTCTGTCGAATTTGTCTAATTATAATTAAGCTACTTTAATTATCTGTGCGTATCACAATCCATAAAAAAAACAGAAATACGCTAATCAAAAACAAAAAATATGATTGCCAAATTAAAGCAGTCATTTAACTCTTCTAGAAACAAGAGAATAACGACCTCTTTAATAGTGGTTGTTAACTGCAATGAAAATAAAAAAATGTTCTCGATGTACAAGCCAAGTAATGTAAGAAAAATCTGCGGTTATACGAGTATCTTGTTACGACGTATCGATATCAGCTGTCCTTGTGTGACTGTGCAAAGGGATCGTATACCTTTTGATTGCTAACTCAATTAATTATTATTGATGAGGGTAATTTATAAGCGAATAAAATAGTTAGGAATTAGGAGCATTGACTCATGGGCGTGGGTGGTTTTTTTTCTCTATCCTCTGACTGCCTCAGAGACATTTTAAACTCGTCTAATTGATCAGGGCCGCGCCGGATGTGCGGTGCACACAGGCGCCAAGACAATAGGGGCGCCGTGTCACCGAAATTATTTTTGTTACCTAAATTATTGATTTCTTTAGTGGAGTATTGATAAGTAAGTACGTAGAATAGGTAGAACATAGGCCTTGTAAACAACAAAACATAATATATTAAGCTTATTGAACACGTCTCTCAATATTTATAATATTCGTTAAAAAAATTAATTCGTTTTTTTATGAAGATTCGTTAAAAAAGAGGCGCTTTATAGGATCTGCACACAGGCGCTACCGGGGGTTGGCGCGGCCCTGACTAGTGCTATCTTTGTCATTCCAGTTCTCGCAATTTTTCCACTCTCATGCCACATTCTTTGTCCTTCTTGCATTCATCCACATATTGTATTCCAATGGGTGGGTTTTCCCATTTTTTCCAATCTATCCATCTCGGGGGTGGGTGGTTAGTTACGATCAAGTAACCCTCCTTTTTTGTAGTGGGGAAATCCTCATAGAATACATATGGACCTTGGGAAAGGACCACGGGTTATGTCGGACTTCTACCGACCAAAACCCCACTGTTTACCGTTCTGCCGCAGCGAGTGGGGATCCCGGTTACCTTTGCAGACTCTTCCAAGATCAGGGAACCCTCCTGCTCGTTTGCCCAATTTTTTTTATTCTATGAAGTGGTGAGGTGAGCTGGATGTCCTCCTGGCGGTAAGAGAAACGCCAGCCCATAACCAATGTAGTGCTACCCAGAACTTTGCTCCGGGCAGGGGTGCACTACATCGACAATCTACAATTTAAAAACAAAGATAAAAAATCTTAACCTACCTATAATAATTGTGTATAGGCGAACCACCTGTTTAGCTCGCCATCACAATAGAAAAAAAAACTAAGTAACAAAATTCATATATTTTAATTTGCATAACAAAAAGTGTTATGTATTAACACATTCGTCGCCAGTCTATAATCAATATTTGTTAAATATTTCATTCACAAATTGATTTCGCCAACTCTAATATGATAGATGATATCTATAAAAACTCGATCAAGAGCGAGTTAGAATTGCATTCTGGGAGTTCCGTATATTATTAAATTATCAAATACTAGCGGACCCGTGCCCATTTCGTTGGGCATAATGTTAACAATCCTTTTTTATATCGCCTGTGACACTCAGCAATAATGTGGCTTTCTATTAGTGATTTTTTTTTTAAATCGGTTCAGTAGATGCCGAGATTACCCCTTACAATTTAACAAACAAACAAACTTCACTTTTTTATAATATTAGTATAGATTAGTTGCCCGACTATTGCTAAGTTACAACTATGATTTGATCAGTGCATGCATATATGTATGTTACATCGCCTATACGTACTAAAGTGATTTATAATAAACGACGGTTCAATAGCTTTGTAATAATGGCTTAAGCCATACAAGCTATATAAATTGTATAAAATAAATATCTGACGAAATTTAACCTTTAACTAAAATAAGTTTTGGCGACTTAGTTATTATAATTAGTCTATATAATATAGCACCTCAGTATAGCACATATAATATTATCAAACAAAATTCTTAAACTGATTATGGTATTTTAAAAATGGTCGTATCAGTAACTTGGTACATAATTGATCTGTAGGTATAAAACTTCATAATATGATATAAATAAATATTTTTATTATTATTATTTTAATATAACGCAATTATTTATTTATTTATTTATTTATTTACCCTTTATTACATTCAAAATCTTACAGACTATTTGTATAGAAACAGAAGAAATGTAATAGGCGGCCTTATCACTTAAAAGTGATTTCTTCCAGGCAACCTTTATAATTATTTGTAAAGAAAGACTGGAATGGTAGGAACACTGAGTAGGGTATAGATATAATTATATACACATACATAATTATCATAATACATGTGATTAATTTTTGCTAACAAACCTACGGAACCCAATAAAAAACCGGCTAGCCTCGCGACTAATGTATTCACTCGAAATTATCATAATCCTTTGGTTATCGGTATTGTATAAAAATTTATACGACTTTATAATGAATGGATAGACTTTTATTTAAAATGGGAAGTAGCCATGCTATTTTTTGTACCAGAAGACCAAATATTAAAATTGTTTAATGTTAAATGTTAATTAGTTTGAAGAATTTTATACAATGTACTTACTTATCTATACTAAAGAATTAATTTTTATGTCTTTGTTACCGACCGATTTTAAATATTCTTTCACCAATAGAAAGTCACACCACATTATTGCTGAGTGTCATAGGCTATATAATAAACCGAAAAGGATGATTAACATTATGCCCAATGAAGTGGGCACAGGTCAGCTAGTATATGGATAAATACATTAAACTATACAGGAATTAAATTAAAAACATCAAATGATTTGACAAAAATCTTCGTAAGGATTAAGTATGCACTAAGCTATAATTATGGGGGATATCCGGTTTCACTTTTCGGGTGTAATTGTAATTATAATTGTGTTTATAGATATGATATAAAAATAGTTTTATTTAAATACGAACTAAATACTGATTTGAGACAGGAGATGGAAGATAGGCTACTTCCTGCATTGATAAAATGTACTACTTGAAAATAATAAAAAAAAAATCTGTTATAGGGTTTTATAATAATAAAAATCTTTAAAACGTTCCTGAATTTTTTCTAAGTTTAATAGCTTTGTTAAAAATGCTTCGATTCAGAGAGTTTATTATGGTTTAGTATTTATTGGAGGTTAGAATTAAAATGCAATTTTAATACCATTAGTGTCTTTATGTATAGTAATCTTATTACCATAACTACTCTGCGTAGCGTGGCACTAGTGGCGGTTTTGTTTTAAAAATTCGTCGTAAAGTATTATTTTTATCTTAAACAATATAATCCATACTAATATTATAAATGCGAAAGTGACTCTGTCTGTCTGTCTTTTTTTTAACCAGCCCCCAAAAGATCGCGCGAGGAGTTGAAACTTTTTATAATTTTACGCTTTCACGGCCTAACCGCAGAACCGATTGTGATGAAATTTGGTACACAGATGGTCTAGGACCTGAGATAAAACATAGGCTACTATTTAACTGGAAAAAGGGTTATAAGGGGGGAAGGGGGGTCAAAGTTTATATGAAAGTCCACGCAGGCGACAGCTAGTATCTTAATTTCTAAAGACTCTTTAATATGTCATACGATAATATAAGTATTGCGATATAAAAAAGCTTCAATTGGCAATTTCTTTAAGGCTCAACACTTGCCCTGACTGGCATTTAAAGAAAAACTAGCAAAGTGTGATTTGAACTCGCATACGAAGAGTTCCGTAGGTACCTTTATGTATAACAATAGTACGATAGTTAAATTGCTTATTTGATTTAACAATTTATTCTTTGAATATTCTTTATTCTTCCGTTGCCGTAATATCGAGCTGGTAAGTAAACGAATGTTAACTTAAAATTTACGCGATTTGTACTTTTATGGGTTTCTTGTTGCTTAATAAAGAATGAAGAATATTATTAATATTATTAGACGAGTGTTAGTATTTTTTTTCTAAGCTTTAAGGTTCCGTAGGCAAATGGAAAAAACGGAATTCTTATGGTCCGTCTGTCTGTTTGTCACAGTCATTTGTCACACCATACACATACGGAACCCGTAAAATGTATCTCGTTCACTAATGTCAAGTATTAATGACACATGTTATGGCTATACAGAGAAACTCGTCTAGGAGGCTTGGCCGGCCCTATTAAGCTCTATTTCCTTTTAGTCTACATAGGTTACATAGTAAAAACCATAGAATATAAACATCTAGAACCGCAGTAAGGACACGAAAACTTAAGCCATTCGTCGCCACATCGCATCGTTTTTCGTATATTTCAACATTTCCACATTACCGGGGGTAGGTCTCTTTCGCAGGAGACCGACTGGGTGGGTACCCCCACAGTGCCAGACATTCAACCGCCTGAACAGTGATATGCAAATGTCACTGTGCTCCGGTCTGAAGGGCACTGTAGCCAGCGTGATTACTGGGCTAATGAGTCTTAACATCTTATGACTCAAAGTGGGGAGCGTCGATGTAGTGCACCCCTGCCCGGAGCAAAGTTCTGGGTAGTCTGTGTAGTGTCTACATTGATTATGGGCTGGCGTTTCTCTAACCGTCAAGAGGGCGTCCGAGTAATTATTATTAAGGGACTAGCAGTCAAAGCGTTATTAGTCTATGGTTAATACAGTTTTCAATGACATAGATCGAAATTCATCTAATCGATTTTAGCTATGTTTAACACTTACGTTTTAGGGAATTAAGTATACTTTTAATTGTTCATTAAGAGACTAATGTTAGGAATAATGAGTAGTACACCAGGCGAGTTGCGTGCCCTAGTTGTTCACCATCATATAAAAAAACTAGCTGACACGTGCCCACTTCGTTGGTCATAATGTTAATAATATTTTCGGTTTTTTATATAGCCTATGACAGTCAGCAATAATTGGTGAAAGAATTTTTAAAATCGGTTCATTAGATCTCGAGATTACCCCTTACAATTTAACAAACACAGACTTTACTTCTTTATAATATCAGTATAGATTATTACGTTTAGTTTGTAACCAAACGAACAGTTATTGTTTTGCTCCTTTTTTGAAGTCGGTTAAAAAACCGTCAACAAAACATTATGAAACTTTAATTCCTTGTGAAATATGGTGCAAGGATATTCCTAAAATAAATTTGAAAGTAATGTTTCAACGGAATAACACGCGATAAAGGGCTCTCTTAAGATCTGAGATAAGATTTTATTGTATGTACTTAGGTATTTAATTAACGGCGGTTCCCAATATGCAATCTCAATCCGTTTTCAGCTATCTACGGTTGAGTTTTCGATCTAAATATGAGAAAAAGCGTTTCAATATACAAACCATAGATGGGATAAGCAATCC
>JADANM010003811.1:9154063-9164366 GCA_026213755.1 Eurema hecabe | reverse complement strand
TAATAGTTGAATTTTAACAAAAAACTGGCATCACCACCAATTTTATGTCAAATTGGAACACAATGAAAACCATAAAAGTAGTTATATTAAATCTAAGTTAAAAAAACAGTTGAAAGCTTTCTTTTTAAATCCGACTTTAAGAGACCAGCTTAATTACACCAGCTGTTCAATTCTTCCAATCAGCAGAGTAGACCTTGCTTTCTAAAGTTGACCGGCAAAATTTCAGTCACCATATTATTTTAAACCTTTTCTACAGTTTGCTTCAAAGACCACCTCTAAAAGAGCTTTCATTCCTTCCAGTCAGCAGTGTACCAGTCCCGTGACGCTGGTTTCCTCCGGCAGAAAGGTTTATCGATGGCATTAGCGATGTTCGGTCACGGCGTGTCCATCTCGCGGTCAGCGCGAGAACTGCTCTTCGAAGGTTACGATGACCCACTAATAGATATAGCCAAGACTCTACCTGAAAGTGCTCGGGGAGGAGCACCACCTATCGACAAGTTCGGACTATTCTATGGGGTAAGTGAGATGGGAAATATGTAAAATTACTGGTCTAAGTAAGAAAGTGAGTTGGATAGAAGGAATGGAAGGACATAAATATAATGGAATGCATAAGTACTTACTTATAGCTTCTATTTTATTTATTTTTATTTATTAAAAAGTAATAAAATGAAGTTGGTGAAATAGACATACTGGCAGTAAATTCATAAGTAACAAATATTTTTTTTTATTCATAAGAAATAAAGAAAAAACAGAAAGACGAAAGTCAAAGTCAATTACATCTACATAAAAATAATTGTTGAATAACTAAGCTGCTTCGCTGAAGAATTCATGGGAAATCAGAATTTCTCTACTTTAGAAAAGCTTCGTACACTGAAATCTTCACCGAATAAAAAAATCAATTACAAACAGCCACTGGTTCTCAAAACGGCAAGGATCTCCTATAGTCGTTCTCTTTCACAATAATATTTCATGATATGACGAGCTCCAATTAACACCTCGCCCAATAGGTCAAATGATCATCAATGCGCCAATCAATGTTGTCAATAACAATGAAATTTATCTCGAAATAATTGAAATGATATTCTTGGTGACTTTGATTTGTTTCACAATAGATCCTACTAGACGTGCTCCGTTTTACCCCCGTAGTTCCCGTTTTATTCCCCCGGGGTAATACCGGGATAAAAACTATCCTATGTGCAAATTTATCAACATATCTACACAATAAATCTGGTTGCCGAAAAAGTAGATATAATTACATGTTGACATAGTAAATTTATTAAAGTAACTTTAAATTTGACGACCGCTTGGCGCAGTGGTAACACAACTGCTTTCTACGCGAAGGGTGGGTTTCATTCCCATACCGGAAAAATATATTCGTAATTTACATTTGTATTTTTCCGGGGTCTGGGTGTTGCTATGTATGTTAAGTATGTATTTACAAAAGAAAAGTATGTATATGTAATTTATTCCGCTATCTAGTTGCCATAACACAAGCTTCGGCTTAGCTTGGAACAAGATGGCGCTGTGTATAAATGTCCTGAAATATTTATTATTTATTATTATTATTGTAAATATATTATGTTATCAGATAAGTATAGATTAATAAATTTGTATAATAGGTCACTATAATTATAGTGTTCTATTCGTAGTAAGTTGGTTAAGATATGATATATTACTTGTCTAATTGTCTAAACTATTGTATTGGAATAAAATTTCTGCAAGGATAGTTGTAAGTGTTTATAAATAGACAAGCTGTTGCCCGCGCCTCCGCCCGCGTGGATTTTCATACAAATTTTCATCCCCTATTTTATCCCCTTGAGGGTAGAATTGATCAAAATCCTTTCTTAGCGGATGCCTACGTCATAACATCTACCTGCATGGCAATTTTCAGCCCGATCCGTCCAGTGGTTTGTGCGTTGATAGATCACTATGTCAGTCAGTCACCTTTGAATTATATATATTTAGATAAAAATTTCAACTAAATCGGTCCAGCCGTTTTTGCGTGAAAGAATAACAAACATACATCCATACATACATTATTAATAAAATTGTCTTTTACAGAGGAACAATTCAATGGACACGGACGGTGATATGTTGGTCACAACCGGGGAAATAGACGGGGTGTTACCTGGACAGATACTCAAGTGGAACCATTTGGACCACTTGCCATTCTATGAGGGAAAATGCTCTGTCGTAAGTGATGTGATTTTTGTTAAATAGTAGTACTAATAAAGTATTTTGATGATAATTAACTGTTATTGATTTGAAAGTTATAAATATTCAGTCAAGAAATTTTAATAAATTTAAAATGTATGAATTACAAGTCACAGATACTTAATTTCATCTTGAGTAAATTTAAAGTATACCTATTTGTATTTTGCTCGAAATTAAATTCAATAACTTAAATTCTTATCTAAACTTAACTTTGTTTGATATCTCTTACCATTTTGAGCGAATGGCTTTGACATTATTGTGACGTCACAATAAAGTGGCGAATGTCAACGATTTGTATTGTTCAATAATAAAAATAAAAGAGGGAAGGAGAAATAGGTCTATTTTTCCCCCACTTACCCAACAATAAACAATTATATTTCTATTATAATCATTTTTTCCTTACCGGTCTTTAGTATAACATGTATTCTTGAATCTTTAAACCTACTTAACCGATTCTCATGTTGTTTTAATAGAAAGAGTGATTCAAGAGGAAGCTTTATATGAATAAAACATACATAAAATAACCGAGAAAAGCCGAGGCGGGTTGCTAGTTGAAGACATTTTTTTTTTCATTTATTAACAAGAGAAACACACAGTATAAGTTAACATTAAAACCTCGCCAATCTTTAAGGTTTGAAGGCGAGATGCTCTCTTTTTAACCGACTTCAAAAAAAGGAGGAGGTTCTCAATTCGTCTGTATGTATAATATTTTTCGTCAAGTAAAACAATAAGTGTTTGTTTGGTTAAATCGATATTGTATAGATTGTTGTAGCAAGTTAATACTTGGTACTGACGTCTAAATTATAAAATAACTATTAAATCATTTCTATATACTAAATGAAAATGCGTATTACTTTGTGGGAAGCAAATTTATTTTTTGCTTTTTAGTTTGAAGTCGGTTTATTTTTTGTTAAAAATTATTTTTTGATTATAACTAAATACCAATTTTACAATTTAACTTCAATTTACTTTAAATATAAGTACAACAAGATCATATTTTTCCAATCAATAAGCCTCGTGTTCCAACCTTTCCAAAAACAATTGCTTCAACCTCCATTTTATAACATTTTTGCTTAGACACTTATTGACTCCTCTTAAAAATTTAAATTTATTGAATAATTTTGGAAGTACACATTTGGACAATCTATCCCCTATATCCTATATCTGACTTTCACTTTCACTTTGACTTTATAGATGGCGGGTAGTGCTGGGGAGTTCATGCCCCACAACCTTACGGAAGACACTTTGCTAGAGATATTCATGGGCGACCTGTGTAGAACAGTCTACTTCAACTACTCCGAGACCAGCCATATCGGAGGTCTGAACTACCACAAGTATGCCCTCACGGAGGACAGCTTTGATTATTGTAAGTACCATATTTTCCAGGATAACCCCGGTAATTGAATCTTAGACTTCATTTATGGTAGATGTTGTGTTATTTTTTTTTAATTAAAAATTCAGTCCAATCATTGCATGGCCCTTATGTTAAGTAAGCTAAAGTGTATATTTTGTAGCCTAGTTGAATACAGTTATTTTTATTTTGCCTTTGATCAGACTTTATATCTAACTCTAACACTACCTCTGATTTTAAGTTTAATTCTAACTCTAACTTTGATTCTGACGTTGTCCCTACCTCTAACTTTGTCTATAAGTTTAACTTTAACTTTGACACTGACGTTTTCTCTAACTCTAACGTTGACTCTGACGTTTTCTCTAACTCTAACGTTGACCTTGACGTTTGCTCTCATTATTAAATTGACTTTCTTGTTATGCTTTACTCTATTTCTGCTTTGAATTTTAATTCTATCTTCATAATTGTAATCCTATCTCTCCCCAGCACCTAACTCCCCGGAGAACTCCTGCTTCTGCAACGGCGAGTGCTCATGGTCTGGTGTCATGAATGTCTCGGCGTGTCGCTTCGGAGCGCCCGCCTTCCTCTCCCTGCCGCACTTCCTGCACGGAGACCCGGCTCTAAGGACCAAGGTCAACGGCCTCAAGCCAGACCCGGATAAACATTCCTTCTACTTTGGAGTCGAGCCTGTGAGTTGTTTTATAACTCTTCAAATATCACGCAATTTTTTTTCTGATTGAAACAAAAAAAAATTATACTATTTTGGTCTATTTAATCCAGATTGTACATGCTTAAGATTTAATTAAGCGTAATCGTCGTAACTAGTCTATATATATCAAAGAAAGTCGTGTTAGTTACTTAACGTATAACTCAAGAACGGCTGAATCGATTTAGCTGAAAATTGGCAGGGAGGTAGTTTAGAGCCAGGAGAAGGACATAGGATACTTTTTATCCAGCAGGGAAATAATTTTTTAAGATAGTAAACGCGGACGGAGTCGCGGGCAACAGCTAGTTATCAACAAAAATTGTCCGGGTTGTTCAAACACTTTTTTAACATATTAACGATGTAACTAATGTAAATAAAATGTAATTGAGCCCACAATAGTCACACAGTCGACTGAATGCAGTTCTGTAAGCAAAGAAACGTATATGAGGTCAGCAATGAATATGCAGCAGTGATAGAAACAAAATTGTTATATATTTTTAATAAAGGTACACCAACATAAAAAAAAATTATAACAAAGTTCATGTGACAAAAGCATTGTTGACCAGTGTAATCAGTCATATTACAAAACAAGGTAGTTGCTACTAAGTCTGAAAACACTTTTTCTTATTCAACGTTTATTTTTTATAATACTGACTTATTTGCTTATATCTTATACCATAATATTTAAACGGAAAATAATTACTAAAACTTTTTGTTTTTAATTTCTTGCATAAACTTCATTTCACATCTTTTATTAGTATATTTTTATTTACTCAATTCTTCCCAAAATAACCCTCAAAAGAAATCTATCAAATTCAATATCTAGAAAAGTATGTATATGTAATTTCCGTTATTTAGTTGCCATAACACAAGCTTTTGCTTAGCTTGGAACTAGATGGCGCTGTGTATAAATGTCCTGAAATATTATTATTATTAAAACAATTTTCCAATTAACATCCACCTATAGGCATTTATTTAAACATTAATTATTGATTTCTCCGTTTATTGAATAAAATGTATATTAACTTTCATTTTCAGAAACTGGGCGTGCCGGTAGACGTGGCTGGGCGGTTCCAGTTCAACGTGTATCTGGAGCCCACGCCCAACATTGCGTGAGTTTTACTTACTTAGTTTGTAATAAAATCTTTCATATTAACTTAAAAAACACAAAATAAATTAATGATGATGAAGGTGGAGTTAGGTATATTTAATAACAAAGTTCTAGTTAAAGTTAACACAAAGATAAGCTATCGTCAAAAAAATAAGCTAACTTTAACAACTTACTAAATGTCAATCTATGCTAAAAGTAACGATAACTCCAATATTAACGCTAACACCAACGTTAGTGCTAACGTTAACATCAACGTTAGAGCTAACGTTAACGCCAACATCAACTCTAAGGTTGACACCAAAGTTAACGCTAACATCAACGTTAGTGCTAACGTAAACTCTAAAGTTAACATTAACGTTAAAACTCCAGCTAGATACCTAATTAAACTACCAACAAACCCTTTCAGGCTCTTCGAGAAAGCCCCACGCATGATGTTCCCAGTATTCTGGGTGCAGCAGAAAGTCACCGTAGATGAGAAGGTGGTATCAGAACTTCGCATGGTCCGTGCCATAGCAGACTGGGGAGCTACCATTTGCGCTTGCCTGGCGCTGACTTTCGCTGGGATCCTGACCCTGGCCTCATGCTGCAAGAAGTCACACTTCAAGAAGCCAAAAGACATCATCGTCACCCTTGAGAAGCCAAAAGATGAAGCTGAAATGAAGTTAAATCCTATGGGTTTATAGGGGGGGGCGTTGGAAAGGGTTTCTAACTACCTGGAAATCTCGAAATGTATGAACTCGACTAATCACTAACCAAAGTGTTAACGATATTTGAGATGGTAGAGATAATATGTTGTTGGGCTGAATGTATCCCATAGAAAACCGATCAAGTAGTCGTATCTCTATAGAGATGTCATTGCATTTCGTTCAATATGTGGGATCGCTATTTTTCCTAACCACTCCCTGTAAGGTCGGCAACGAAGTCGTCACTTTTTTTTTATTTTAAAGTAACTATAAAATAGTTTTTTTGGCTAATTAAAATTCCTTTTGAGGTTATTTTAAGCTATTTTCTTATTAATTTTTAAATTCCTATGCTTTTTCACAAAACCGATTAGTTCTCATTAGAAATATTGCTCTATGCAAAAAAAAGATTATTTACCAATGTACCTAACATTGTTAGTACGGGATAATCTCAAGGCTGCTTCGCGAATATGTTGACGACTTCTTAGGGAGATAATACAATAATTGTCTGTATTTATGCAAAATGGAATCACTAGACATATTTTCTTTTTTGGGCTTATGCAAAATTTTTATCTAAATATGGTCTATTTTCTTATATCAAAAAGAACCAACCAATCAATCCAAATCTAATACAATTTTTGAATGAAACAATGACCATAGATATTCATCTATTCATTCATTCGAATGACCATGAAATATTTAGATAAGATTTATTGGGTAAACCCAAAAAATAAAAATTGTTGAGTGGTTCCATTTTGCATTATTATAGTTCAGGGGATATTAAATGAGATGTATGGGGAAAAAGCTTCCGTGGTACTTATCACTCAAAACTATATAAATATCTCTATAGAGATACCAGCCTGTTTACTATGGGAGTGGTATAAAAAAATCTTCGACTGAAAGATGAATTTTAATGTGATAAATTCAAGGAAAACAAGGTTTGTCTGTAAATAAATTTTAATGAATAATTATTTTTTTCGATTTTTTTTATTTAACTAAGTAAGTGAGGATTTGAGATTAATTCACGGTCGAAATGATTGTAGCCATTTTCATTTGTAAATAGCGCCATTTTAGATTTAAAAATAATTATACTATTAAGTGATAGTTCATAAGATTTTTTATATATAGATAATGTATTATATAATTATCTTTTTTTAATCTCAAAGGAAAGTGGACAGTTTGACAGCTCTCTAGAATAATTTTTATCGGTCCAAAAATAACAGGGTTCTATACATTCCATATTCAAATAATGTTAATGTCAATGTCAAATAAAATGTCTTTTAAAAGAGATAGTGTCGTCTCTTTTTTGCTAAAGGTAATGACTGTTGCGGGAAAAGGACAAACATAGTTTAGATTTTTTTATTTAAAAGATAATAATGCTTTGATTGATGGTTAATTTTATATGGATTTTAATGGTTTTCGTGTTTGACTTAGAAAAGTTGTTTAAAATGTAAATAACTTAACTAATAGTTAATATTTTTTGTTAAATTAATAAATTTAAAGAATGACTTGATATTGTATAACTTTAAATTAAAAATTACTAATCGAAAATTATTTATTAAATACATCAAAAGTAAAACCTTTTAAGGGCTAACTAAATTTTAGTTTATATTGAATGAGAATATCGCGTCACGCTCGACTGTAACGCTCATTCGGGTCAAGTCGGCTGTCATCGGCTGTGCGAGCGAGACAAGATTTTACTAGCTTTTAACCACACGAGTACTGTTATATTACCTATTATATTATCTTTAAGCAATCTATTATATACATACTTTTTTCTCTGAATCAATCAGCTGTCTAATTAAAAACCGCATGAAAATCGGTTGAGTAGTTTTAAAGATAGAAGCATACATAGGGGCAGATATAAGAAAGTGACTTTCTTATACTATGAAGCTTAACACTTATAGTAGAACGCCGATTATCCGAATAAATTGGTAATCGGATAATCGAAATTTCGGAAATAGACTGGTAATAAGAATAATTTATAAAAAAAAAAATAAAACCGACTTCGTTCAAATTGGTTCATAATTGGCGGAGATATTGCGTGTAAAAAAGTTCATCCACAATTTTCCACGCTTGGTCGTTGTTTTTTTATTATTAAATGTAAATGGGACCACCCTTGAGGTATTACCTATACGCTGAAAATATTTGTTCAAATCGCTTCATAATTAAGAGTTATCGCGTAACAAACAGAGAAAAATTCCGAACCTCCTCCTTTTCTTGAAGTCGGTTGAAAACTAACTGTCACACATCGAATAAACTTTAATAAGTTTGACAGATACAGGTCTTTCTTTGACGGTTGTGTTGAAAGCTTTAACCATAACAGTTGAAATATATCTGGACTCAAGCGTGTTTCAACTTACAACAAAACAACAAAAATTATGTACAAATACTTGGTAATAATCTATATATTTAATAAATAAAATTTTTAAATTGTAAGGGGTAATCTTAAGATCTACTGAACCGATTTTAAAAATTCTTTCACCAATAGAAAGCCATATTGCCGAGTGTCATAGGCTATATAAAAAAAGATTGTTAACATTATGCCCAACGAAGTGGGCACGGGTCAGTTAGTTTTTTATATTAAGCTTCGGTTAATCGGCGTTCTTTTGTACTTGATGACCTATAGTACTAATTTATATTTATAAGTATTTTTGTAATTTTTTCAACAGTAAGTAAAATTGACACTAAGATATTAAGGACTATATGTGATTGTGTACTGCAGTTAGTGATAAGAAATGTTGACAACGAAATTATTTTTCATAAGCTGTTGGATGTGACATAAATTTTTAAATAATTTTGGAGTTGGAGTTTTTTTTTAATTTATTACTATATTTATGTATCTTTTTACACCTTATTTCCCGACTTCCTTAAATATATAGGGATAAAAAACAGGCTTATTTTTATAAAATTCTTTTTTCTGGAATTATTTCCTGCTATACAAATATAGATAGGACCTATAGGATAGAAATATAGATACCTACCTATAGACTGGTTTAAGGTAGCTCGTGGACACTAAATCTACATTTAAAAAAAATCTAATTGTAAAAATAGAGTACATATAATCGCCTAGAGTCATGTAAATTATCAAGTTTCTAATAACCTGCTCTTTTGCGACCCATAGCACTTTTTAGTAGGAAAGTTAAAGGATACTAACTGGGCTTGGAGAAATAAATTTAAAGAAATAATAAGTAAAGCCAAAACTTACTTTAAAATTTCAAAAAGCTAACACCATTAGCTAATTTTTGAGCCAATTGTCTACTAATAGAATCTCATGACCACCTTTTCACCTCCAAAATACCTTTCTATATATTCCCTATAAATTCCCTTCGCTTTTTTAAAGGATTTAATTCTCGCAGCCTTGAAAATGTACGCATACGCACTATAACGCATATCAAGAAGGAAATGAACAATACTTGTTAGTTTATCTTTAATTATTTAAAGTGAAAAGGTCATTAGCAAATACAAAGAATTACCTTGCAGAGAGACGAGATAAAGTTCTATATTATTCTCATAAGTATTAATCATTGTTATTTATTATGTGTTACTTGCATATTTAATTTTCTGATGTTACTTAGTCAGCTAACTGAACATAAATTTTTTTCTACGATGGAAAGTACAGCCGTCTTATCCATACATTGGTCAAGATATACTGGTCAAGATTAAAGCATTGCAAACAGCAAAGGTACCTACCAATCCTTTTAAATGACTCTTTAATTCTTTATATAACTAATTTTTAAACCTAAAACCTTTCTTCAAGTGCCCGAAAAAACGCACATTATTTGGTCATCGATTCTTTGACTATAGGGGCCCATTCATATACAACAAAATAAATAGAATCAAGAATATTTATAACGCCTCTAAACACAAACTAAAAAACGTATCACTGAAATCTTATTTGGTCTTGACTATGCCCAGACGGAGTCTATCTTGACTTATCTAATTTTCCGATTGGAAGTAGTCGTAAGTGGGTAAAGTTGTCTATTTATGTGTAGTGTATACGTAAGCATATTTATGTGTGTGTATGTATATATGTGTGTATTATAAATAATATATATATAACCCTAACAAATCGCCTGCAAACATACATGTGCGCAACTCTTACTCATACATCACAACACACACACACACACTTTCACTCATATGGCTATATACTGTATAACGTTTGAATTAATTTATTCGTAAATTTTAAATCTAAAAACACTGTGTATGATAAATTTTAAGTACAGAAGAGACTAGTC
>JADANM010003811.1:9132218-9145339 GCA_026213755.1 Eurema hecabe | reverse complement strand
ATTTTAGAATCGACCTAGTTAGGTCAAAATACCTGTATCGCACTGACAACGAACACTTTTTAATTTGGTTGCGTATTAAAATGTCAAAATGTCAACCATAGACTTATAACGCATAGACTGAGAGTGTCTTAATAATTAATCGGTCCGCCGTAAGTGAAGTCACAATTGTATATATTAAATATGTAGGTGATAACAGCACGTTCTTTTACTCGATGACACGTGCACACAAGCCCACCGATAATGTTGCTATTATAAATTTACCCTATAGATGTGAAAAAAATTAAATGTACGAAAAACTTAGGAATTTTGATATGATGCACTGCAGTGACGATCTTTGTATGTAGACACAATTGTCTAGATTGAAATGGCTAATAGTACGCGTCATTTATGTTTAGCGATTGACGAGAATAGCTGCGCATCGGTAGAATCGCGCTCGTAGTTGACGTATTAGTGCGAGAAAGACAACACGACTGGGACAACCAATCAACGCTCGCGCACTCGTCGATCACGCGCCTCGCGCGCCGCGCCGTGACCTCGATACCTTATTTTTGTCTTCTGCGCAGGTTTCGTTCAGCGCTAAAGATTCGTGACGCGTACTATATCTTACTTTTGACTTCTGCGCAGGTTTCGTTCAGCGCTAAAGATTCGTGACGCGTACTATACCTTATTTTTGACTTCTGCGCAGGTTTCGTTCAGCGCTAAAGATTCGTGACGCGTACTATACCTTATTTTCGACTTCTGCGCAGGTTTCGTTCAGTGCTAAAGATTCGTGACGCGTGCTATAACTCTGTGTGCTCATACTGAGGTTCTAGGCTTATTATTCTATTCTTTGCGTTGAAATCGCGAAAAAAGAAAATCTTTTTCAAATAAAAACGCGGTAATCACCAGTGACTAGGCCAATCGGTCATTTGAGTTCAGGAAAACAGATTTAGAATAATTTAAAAATTTTAAAAGAATGTGGGAGTTGGCGGAGACTGTTCGTTATTTTTGATTGACATTTAACTAATTAATTCCTAAAAATAAAAGGCAATATTTTCTAATAAAACTGCAGTAGCGAAATGTGTTTTCTTGATAAATATATTAATGTCCTACTAATATTATAAACACGAAGTTTGCGAGTATGTTTGTATGTATTTTTTGTTAGTCTTTGACGCAAAAACTAATTAATGGGTTAAGGTGAAATTTTGTACACAGATACAAGAGATATTTATAACAAATAGAATATTTTTCATCGCGGTATTGATACGAGAAAACTACCCGAGTAATTTGGAGCTGAGACTTAAAAAAGTTTAGCTTAGTAATATTATTTTTGATTTTTTTTAGTATTGTTATCGTTCCTAATAGAATTAATAAAAACATGGATAGGTACAATATTTTGATATTGAATTAATAATTATAATATAATAGCAAACGTCAATTAAAATTAATAATATAAATATAAAATCTGTTTTTGTGTAAAATAATGAATTAATTATACATCAAATATTTCTCCGAATAAGCTATTGACTTTGGTTAATGTCGAATGTGCAATTCATACTTAATTATTAACGGAAGATAATGTTTAAAATTAATAGAATATAATTAAGTTAATATAATTTTATAATAATCATTTATTTAGTAAAAACACTTTTGAATATTCCTTAAAGTACCAGGATGGATCTTAGGCAAAGCAAAAGGTTACTGGTACAGCGTGAACCAAGTCGTTGGTCCAACTTGAATTTATGGCAAATAGATAACGGAATAAATTACATATAAATACATTTCTTTTGTAAATACATACATACAATACATAGCAACACCCAGACCCCAGAAGAATACAAATGTAAATTACAAATATAATTTTTAATATTTAACAGGAATTAAAACAGAGCAAATAAAGGTTGGAAATTCAAGGTTTTTTTATGCAAGCGAAAGTACCGAGAAAAGATAGTAAATATACTATATAATATACAGGAAAATAAATACTAATAATAATGTGTATAATATTAATATTTGCCCAAAATTATTTGATAAATCTATTGAATTGTTTTTATTGTATAATTTAGAATTTAATATTGTAACATTAAATAAATCTGCTAATACGATTGACGGATATTGTTTATTTTTAATCCATACTTAATATTATAAATGCTAAAGTAACTCTGTCTGTCTGTCTGTCTTTCCATCACGCCAAAACAATTAGAACAAAATTTGGTACACAGATGGTCTAGAGCCTGAGATAAAACATAGGCTACTTTTTAACTGGAAAAAAGGGTTATAAGGGGAGAAGGGGGGTCAAAGTTTATATGGAAGTCCACGCGGACGGAGTCGCGGGCAACATCTAGTTTTAAATAAAGCGTAAAAAAAGCTAGCTTATTTAAATAACAAACGAACCGAAGTGAACGGTCCATTTCAATAATTGTGTATAAACAAATTAATTTCTCGTAAGCAGATCGCTTCTCGTTTCTAAGAATGGCAACACTGTAACATAAACTCCGTTTTATGCAGTTCCTTAGAAGTTATAAAGGGATGTATTAATATTGTGTAGGGTTGCCAGCTTAGGTTTTGTTTTTAAAATCGGTTCAGTAAATCCCGTGATTACCCCTTACAATTTAACAAACACAAAGTTTATTTCTGTATAATATTAGTATAGATAAGTCGATAAAAAATGCTATGCAATAGTCTCCGAGGACCTCATTTTTTTTTGCTTAAAAACTATCTTCAAACATTCACGAATATACTAAAAAAATAATAATGTAAATCGGTTCAGTACTTATCGAGTTATGCACTTACAAAAACATTTTGCAATTCATTTTTATATTATAGAAGTTTTAAATAAATTGAAGTAAGCAATACTAGGAATAAAACGGCCTCTGTTCGTCTCCATTGATGTAATAGATGCATTATGCAACATTATATGCATTTCCGGGAACACTTGAGCTTCATTTGCATAGCCATAAGTGGATTTGTTTTGGTTTAATAGGTACGTGTTTGGTATTTTTTTATTTTAGGCTTGTTGTATTATGCAGCTGGACTTCTTTCGATGTATAGTTTATGCTAGCTTATTTTATTTAATAAAGTTGATAAAATAGGGGATAAACGAGCAGGCGAGCCACCTGATAACCTGTAAAAAATATATTTTCAGGAGTGGAGTAAATTTTACTTTGAACTGCTAAGTCTGCCAGTCCCTAAAATTATTGTATTAGAGACTAAGAATTATTTGCAAAAAGTTTTTATGTTGCAGATTATAAGTAAATAAAACGCAAAGGGCATCAAAATAAAACTCGACAAACAATATAATATCACATATATTTAGTTTTTCTTAGCATTAGGGGGTGGGAGACGCAGCCTGGCAGCCAGCTCATGTGGAACATCCAGGTATGTCCTCTCGAGACCCACGGTCAGCAGCAGCGCCCGAAGACGGTCCACCTCCACGGGGTCACCCTCGCTGGACCACACCGTGATGGACGAGTTCATAGAACCTGTCTCCCGGAGGAGGTCGAGGATCACTGGCTGGCTGTTTGAGGCGAGGCCTGCGCGGACCTGGAGACGAATGTTCTTTATGCTATTGAGTGTACCCGATCAGAACTATCTCAAATTTATTAGGCCAGGCCAATACGAGAAACATGCTCAAGCGTCAGTAACTTTCAAAAGAGAGAAGTAAGAATAGACTGCGGAAACTAAAAAAGATAAATGTCTCTTCAAAGACATACAAATCTTTAACCTTTGTTGAAAGACAAACAAACCGTTATTCATTTTACTAAGGTCTTAGTTAGCTAAGTTCCAATTTTACTAAATATAACAAACTGCTTTCCCAACGCTAATTGGACGTAGTTAACAGATATAACATATTCCAACTCCTAATACCAAATTGGTCCCCAAAACTTACCGGGAACGTCACCGTCTGATTGATATGGTGCTCATTCAGCAATCTCAACATGGACCCAATTTCGTTCCTACTGTATTCTCCCTCCGTGATGTTACCCCCATATCTTGTAGTCCATCCCACTGAGAGAACTGCTCTGGGATGCTTGGATGCCAGACTCAGGAACTTGACTGGGTCCACTGGTTTAGCTGTGGCTTCCACCGGTCCAGACAGGATGTCAGCGTTTAGCCACAGTGGGAAGGTCAGCTGCAAAGGATAGACCAGTTATCGTTATGAAAATTGACCTGCACTTAGTGCATCCTCAAGCGATGTCATTATATATCATTATATAAGAAATATAGTAAATAAAAATAGACTTAGATTGTCTTATGAATTCATGTGTTCGTAATTTTTACATTATAATCCTTATATGCATGAAGGCATTGTTTAGCCGTTTTATTTTGCACTAGCTGTTGCTCGCGACTTCGTCCCCGTCGGATCTATTTCTATTATTATGTTATAATGAGTCAATCTTAGAAGATAGACATATACTGTCGCGGACTTTTTTTTAGATCATTTCAAGAGGAATAATTCTTTCATACATATTATTTTTGTATTTTGAACCGTTTTCGCTGCGCACGCAAAGGAAGCCCTCAAAGATGAATAATTTTCCCCGTTTTTTTCATATTTTCCATTATATCTTCGCTCCTATTAGTCGCAGCGTGATGTTATGTAGCCTAAAGCCTTCCTCGATAAATGGTCAGTTCAATAAAAAAAGAATTTTACAATTCGAACCAGTAGATCCTGAGATTAGCGCGTTCAAACAAACAAACAAACAAACAAACAAACAAACTCTTCAGCTTTATATATTAGTATAGATATAGATTAGCATGAGGAACCTAAACCCTATGGGCAAAAAGATTTTTGAGTGTGACGTACTACTAGATGATCTCATGACCTATTGTCATGACCTAACTGTTAGATGCAATTCACGACTTCACTAGAAATCCTTAAAAGAAACCTCCATCTTATAGTCAATGATCGCGCTAGATTACTCGTCTATAAGTTTGTAAACAGAACTGAGGAATGTGGCAAGTACTTTAAAAATAAACTTCTTGTACAGCTGACGTCACCATCGTCGTTAAACTACTGTAGATTAACGACCCTTATTAAAGAACGCAAAATAATTATTCTAGAAATATCGTATGCGCGTACGCAGACCGCACAGGGGCAGACGTCTGAAATACAAACACGTCAGAATTTATTAATAACTCTTGCGTTTAATCGATAAAGGACTTTATCCCAAAGCAGTGGAGTATATTCTTGGGCTAGTTCTAATTACGGAAGCGACTTTTGAGCTTAAGGTTCAGTTTTGTTCGGGAGTCTTCTGAGGATGTGTCCTCGTTTGCATAAAGCAACGACTTAGAAAACATATTCATATTGTTGTAAGGAGTACGTCGGAATACTTTAATAATAACTAATATTTTACATGAATACAGTATAGGCCAGGGAAATTATTTTGGGAATAAATTTGACACTACAATATAAGAAACAGTATGGTCATCTATATCTATATCTATATATATAATAAAAACGTAACGAGTCGCTGTCTGTACATGGAAGATATATGAGAAAAATATTATATTACCTTTATTAACCCAATAGAACCCAAAACAATGATTTTTGGAATTTTTGTCTGTTTGTCTGTTTGTTTGTGCACGCTAATCTTCGAAACGGCTTATCCTATCTAGATGGGGTTTTTAATGATATATTGTGGTAAGCTTCACTTAACATTAAGTGTTTAATTCATGTCAATCGGTTGATAAATAAAAAAAGTTATGGCAATTTAAAGAATCACGTTGAACTTGCTGAACGTTTGTTGGTGCGGGTTAGACATTTTCAAAAATGCTGCCCAAAGTCACTTTTCTACGCAGGCGAAGTCGCGGGCACAGCTAGTTATACATAATACATGTATATTGTTGGAGAGAGAGAGGGAAATAGAGTGTAGAGTAAATGCCTAAATTAGGTTTTAAGTCCATATATGAAAAAACCAGACCCGCCCATCGTAAACAAATACTTTATTCGACTTTTATGAATGACGAGTCAATATATCACGATTGGCAAGACTTAGCTAATCGATGTTAGGATCTGCTATCCCTCGCCCAGGAAGTAGCGAACTTCTCACGGAAGAAAGAGACGGAACGAGCTCATGATATCGTGTCTCAATTAAGACGCAGATGCTCGTACAAGCTTGTTACACTAATAGCTTTGCACACATTTGGGCAATTAAGATCAGTTATTAAGCGTCTGTTATCACACATTTCGAAATTTTAATCAGAAGTTATGACGTCATTCAAAGAATATCAGTCTGTTATAACTAAGCGGGTGTTAGACTATGTCATAGCACAAATTATATAGAAAAATAATTGATGTTTAATGGCAGGAATTTTCTTTCAAAATGGGAAAAGGGGTTTTTAATGGATCGGTATTACTTTTATGACTTAGATCTTAAAAAATGGGAAGGAATGTTAAGAAGGGAAAAGGAAAGGCTATATTAAGTGGTAAATAACTCACTTCGGGCTTAGCAAACGGAGCGATATGGTCTTGGGCCTTTTCGAACGCCTCAATGCTTTTGAAGTCCAGCTTGACACCTTTCTGCTTGGAGTTCACGTTGTTATACTGGGAGACAGCACTGAGGAAGTCCGCTAGAGTCAAGTCTGAAGTAGTCGCTGGTGGGTGAGCCATGATCGGGATCGGAGGGCCATCCTTGCCTGTGACGTGGCCCAGGACGATATCCGCTTCTAGCATTGATACCTCACCTAAATAAGGTAGGGTAAGTTAAGACATTAGGTTAGGCATTATTAATACTAGATTTATATACAATTTTTGTATGCACCAACAAACTATCGTAAAATATCTTTAGTATCTATAAAGATATTTTAGAGATCTAGGATAACTTTTCATTATTACTTAGTACTAAACAAAGTAGCTTTCTATTGTTTGTACCTATGTTTGCTTATATCTCAATAACTACGCAACCAATTTTCATGTGGTATTTTACATATTTGAGAGTGATTCAAGAGAAATGTTTTGTGAGTATAGTCCATGCATAAATGGGAGTAAAACCGTGGGCCGTGGCTAGTCTTTATATAAACGTATTTTCAAATTGACGGTGTACTATCTAAGTTGAGGTACATCAAAATTAAACACTCATATATTAAGCTAACTTTTGTGCTAAGTCATTGAACTATCCAACTAAAAATACATATATTTTTCTACACTATAATGCTACATTCAGAGCTTGCAACACGGACAAAACCGCGGGCTACCCTATTAATATTATAAATATGAGAACGTATGGCTATATGGTTGTTATTCTTTCACGCAAAAACGGCTAGACCGATTTAGTTGAAAATTGGTATGTAGATAGACGATATCCCGGAATTACACTTCTTTTTATCGAAGTATCGTTCTGGAAACGGGAAAATCGCGGGGCAAGGCTACTATTAGTCCTAATAGTGGATTTCTATTCTAAGAGATGACGAAGCCTATTTAATCTGTGCTGTCTAATTAACAAAGCTATAAATTGATTAGAACCGTCTAACACTAGACGAGATCACTGTAATTAGTCGTGTGTTTTCTTAGAACAGCCAGAGACAGCTGGTCTGGCTCTACTGTTAGTTAATTGAAGACAATTTAACACATTACATTTCTATTCGTTTAGTCATACCCACTTTGAGATACTTGAGCTCGTATTCTATGTAAAACATCTTCTTAATATAGTGGCCTGTAATATGTCCTAAATCCTCTTGGGAGAAAAGGTTCTGTCGGACTCATAAGAAATGGTGTCACTACTGGCTAAAGCCCACCGATGTTCCTCCGAGCACACAAACACGAACGACTTCGCGAGGAGACATAATCACCTAGTTTACCAATTACGGAGCATAGTGCGACTCAGAAGCGCACAATTACGAATTATGCTGAAGCTAATTGGAACGTGAATTAGTCTTAATTGGAGAGTGCTCGATAGTGCGAAGCGTTGCAGGAGCTTAGACGTTCATCGTTAAGCATTATGCATATAATGTGCTCTAGGAAAACTAAGTCAATCTTTCGCGAGCGAGATTTTCTTTTTAAATAGCCAACGTCCTTCCCAAACTACCCTAAGGCTATCGTTCTACTAAATTTTATTTAATATTAAATAGGATCAGCGGTGGACATGATTACTTATACATTCGTATAAAATTTAGAAGCGATTTAAATTATGCGAAATTTTTAATGAATAACGATTTTTTCATACATAAAAATTGATTAAGAAGTTAACTAGACTAATCTCAATATTGTAGGCATTAAAATATATGAAAGAAAATTGATTTATAAAAAAAATCATATGTCACTACATAGCTTTAATTATATTTTTAACTTACTGGCTAACGCTGCTTCAAGATAAGTCTTGTTATTAACAGCATGTGCCCAGGTAACAGTTGTTAAATTTTTCATTTCTTCTTCTCCATGGGCGAAACTTGCTAAAAAATTAAAAAGAACAATTTTTATAAAAATAATGTATGTACATCATAGTTTCATAAGTTAAAAAATATGTTATCTGCAATGACTTTATTTTTGTTATCTAGCAACACTTCTATTTAACAAACATCTGTCAATTTCTATATGTCAAAATAATATGAAAATCACTGCTTGTTTAGTTTCTACTTTCTTCGTACATGTTTTTTTATGATAACACATACCTACTAGAAATCTAATTTCAAAATTTTACATACTCATCGTTATTTGGAGTGAATGAGGTTATGCTGTATTACGTAAAATTGTCGGAAATTTATTGTAAACTGTTTGACAATGAACTAGAAAACATTACCTTGAACTAAAATCCTTTGCTAATACATTGACATCTGAATATCTGACAGATAAGGTGTTATTGTTGTTCTTGTGACATGGTTGTCTTAGTTCAACACCTCTTACGTAGATGGCGCTTTTACCAATTTAGTATCTATTTAAAAACATTATTTCAAACTAGCTGTGCCAGCGACTTCGGCCGCGTAGAAAAGTGACTTCGGGCAGCATTTTTGAAAATGCCTAACCCGCGCCAACAAACGTTCAGCGAGTTCAACGTAATTCTTTAAATTGCCATAACTTTTATTTATCAACCGATTGACATGAATTAAACACTAAATGTTAAGTGAAGCTTACCACAATATATACCTAATTGAAAACCCCATCTAGATAGGATTAGCCGTTTCTGAGATTAGCGTGCACAAACAAACAGACAAACAGACAAAAATTCCAAAAATCATTGTTTTGGGTTCTATTGCGTTAATAAAGGTCTCCTGTAATATTTTTTCTCATATATCTTCCATGCACAGACAGCGACTCGTTACGTTTTTATTATATGTATATAGATATATAGATTACACTACTATTTATCGTATTTCGGTTTTAAATTACGAGGCAAATTAATCAATTTTTAAAACAAATTAATTGATGCTTCTTCGTTTATTACTTTGTATAAAAAGCAAATGGACTAGTTCCCCAAATTCATTTCCGTTCTAAAAACTTTAAAGACGCCATCACTTAAAATAGAAATTAGGTATCTAGATTTCTGGCTTCGCGACGTAAAATGGTTCTAACACAGTTTATTGGCATTAACATAAAATGCCTAATAAAATAATTTTACAGGCAATGTTGATGTTAGAAGTAATTAAACATTTTAGAACGAAATTACACAGCTGTTTTGATTGATGTTATTAAAAGGATTAAGGAAGCATAATGTACTAGAAAGTTTGTCTAGAATGTTCTGGAATTTTCTACGATTACGAGATACGCTTTCGATGTGAGGTAATTTAAAACGTCAGTTGAAAATTTAATAATATGAGTAGGTCTATTATATCGATATTTTTAATGTTAACCGTCTTAACAGTACAAATATTGTTAATTTTATTTTATATTTTTAAAGTCTTTCTAATAGTTTTATGTAAAAATATATGGAATTGCCATATAAAGGTTGACATATTATTTTCATTAAGGGATAACGATGAAAACATTGTTTTATATTCTGTCGACATTTTTCGTAGAATCAGTATGACCAGAAATTGCTTAAGAATTTAGGTCAGGCGTTTTATATTGTGAATTTCTATTCTTAATAACCTCAATAACGATTTAAGAAGTTATATATTTTTTACTATTGCGTTTTTTACTATCTACTTATATTGGTGTTTATAGACAAACTGGTTTTTAACGCGGTTTTTATCTGTGTAAAACAAGCTGTCAAAATCGGCTTAGAACATCCAGAGATTATAGAGTTGGTTTTTAGATTGCATCGTAGACAATGATAATATGATAATATTAAATAGAAGTGTTTAAAGCGCAAAATTTTAAAGATGCAAAAACATCCTAATAAGAACGTCTTACATTTAGGTAATTGGTGGCCGGTCTTAGGTTTTTATGCATTCACAGGCAACTGAAAAAATATAACTATCTTTTTTTCTTTTTGGTCATTTATCTCTTTTCTATCTTGACTTGTCGTGTATTTGAAAATATGTATGTATGCTGTCGCTGCTGAGCCGAACACTTTTTTCGATTGGTTTGTAGGTGTATAACATATCTATTAAATATAATATCATTGATCGTAGATACATTATATCGAATATTATATCATAGATATGTCAAAAACTGTATTTACCAGTGTTCGATTAACTTGATATCTCACGGAGAGTTATTAAGTTAATGTACAGAAAGAATAAAAACGAGACCCTATTACTATGATTCCAGTGTTGGATCTCTGTCTGTCTGTCGATCTGTCTGCTGCTAGGCTGTATCTCATGAACCGTGTGTACTGTGATAGTCATGAAATAGATAGCTTAAGATGATTGAAATATTTAAAAAATTTCAAATTGTGCTTTAGATTTGACAAGAAATTAAATTCTGCATCTTTGTTCAATAAAATTAGTACTCTTTCGAGAATCCGACTCGTACTTGGCCGTTTTTTTAATTATTCATTTATTTATTTTTTTGCTATTCAGCACAATTGCGAAAACAAGCTTTAAACTGTGTACAATATGTGGGTATATGAGACGCTAAAATATTCTATTTTTTAATTTTTTTTTTCGTTTCTAGTATTTTAAATTCCATTAACTTTTTTTCCGTATTAAAGATAATGTATGTCTTAAAGGTAGTTAGTAGGTGTAGGAGACTATTCTTTACAATGTTCTAGATTATTCTATATATTAATTGAATATTTACTAGTATTACAACAATTGTCCAAGTTTTATTAAGATTATATGCATAAGACAGATATATTATCATTTACCTAGTAGCTTGTAGGTATTTTAGAGTTAAAAAATGATTCTTTACTTTCACACTAAAACATTCACTTATTTAATTAAATGTTTAAACATACTTTATGTTTCCTAAGAATTTAGTGACATTTTCTTTAGTGTAAGATAGATATATAAATAATAATTATATTGAAAAACCAACTAAATATTAAAACAATATAAAACCGCCGAAAATAACTATTTTAATCTCTTTCTTTTCTTCTTTTTATCTGTGGTTGCCTGGAAGCGATCACTGAGTAGTGATAAGGCCGCCAGTTAACATTAATTTCTTATTGTATTAAATATCTGTACCTAATGTTTTAACGAAGTGTAATAAATAAATAAATAAATAAAATAAAACACTCACCAAACGCAAGCACGAGTAGTATTGTCAGCATTTTCACGTAAAAATGAATTAATTGATTATTTAAAACGCGAGTTTTGTGTGCTGGCTAGTAAACATTCTGCCCGGAGCTGCGGCGAAGTCTGTTCGGATGTCACCTGTTTATTGGTAAATGGTCCAATCATTTTGATTACAGCAATTTGAACGAAGGATACTGGGGAGATGTCGTGACGTAGGTACAATGCGAAATCGTTCAAGGTTCCCAACTTTATACGTGTGTGGAGTAAAGATTTTTCCGCGTGTAGATATGATGTCCTTATCTTTCTTGAGATATTTCGGTTCGTTTTTATTTAAATGTAGATATAAGTAGCGTCACGAATCTTTAGCGCTGAACGAAACCTGCGCAGAAGTCAAAAATAAGGTATCGAGGGGACGGCGCGGCGCGCGGGGCGCGTGATCGTCGGGTGCGCGAGCGTTGATTGGTTCCCCAGTCGTGTTGTCTTTCTCACACCAATACGTCAATTACGAGCGCGATTCTACCGATACGCAGCTATTCTCGTCCAGCGCTAAACATCCGTGATGCGACCTATACCTATCTCTTCTTCGTAATCTATATGATTGGAAAGTGATGCGAAAAATAAAAGACTAGGGCCAAAATATCTTTACTAGTTATCTTTAGGTCTTGCCCGCGACTATGTCCGCGAGAACTTTCATATTTAAAGCTACTCCTAGCTACATTTTTTGATGTATTGTATATGAAGATGTATGCTCTCTTAAGGTGCTGCAAGAAGGGAGTAAACACCTTTCTAAAAGGCCGGCAAGCTACTCCAGAGCTTTCAAGCTCTGCGAGTGTCAGGTCCCCCTGCTCGTTGAATATAGGGGATATTATAAAACAAAATCTGCTTGCTAGTTGAATCAAATTATTTTGATCGGAATAATAATTGTTATAAATATACTTTGATCCACAAAAGAATTAAATAAAATAATAATTAAATAAATAGTTTCTTCGGTCTGTCCCTACATCCCTATGGATGCTTAAATCTATAAAACCAAGCAACCGGTTTTAATGCGGTTTTTTATCTGATAGAGAGATTCAATATATCTCTATCAATCAACTTATAATAAAAAATTTCATTAAAGTTGTTCTCGAGGACCGGGAGCTTAGGCGCACCCTAAATGAGGCCTACGTCCAGCAGTGGATAGGAATAGGCTGATAATGATGATGATGATGATGAGTAATGGTATCTAAGTTGATTTCTTTTTGCGTAGGTATTTAACATTTTATGTAAATAGATTCGAATGTACAGTGTCATTCTTTGCTTATCGGTGAATGTTTTTTCTGAAATTACATCCGCATTTTTTCCTGTACCTTTAATTGTTTTCAATATTTGGGTATTTCTTATCAAATTTCGAAATTGCAGGTATTATTGAATTTTTTTTTTGTTTGATATAAAATATTCTTTTTTGCAGAAATCTAAAATGTACCTATAAGAGTTTTATTTATGAGAAATAGTCTTCCATATTTTTGTCCACAGTCTATATAAAATGAGTTTCAAAAATAAATTAAATGAGGAAATGATTAAGGGAGTGAGGGAATGATTTTTAAATA
>JADANM010003811.1:9019376-9045973 GCA_026213755.1 Eurema hecabe | reverse complement strand
TGCATTGAAGACCAGTCTTCTGTCGCGTCCCAAAAAGAGCTTTTATGTCCTAGCGATGAGTATGACTTTTGGGTATACAGACGTAAGTATTAAATCTATATTAAATAAAGTATTCTTCCAAGTGAACAAAAATCATGATACATTTTCTTGCAGATGAAAATCTAAGTGCCCTTTTATATCAGCTACGAAACCCAGCCGTGAAACACATAACGAAAATCTTGGTAACAACACATTCAACTTTTATTCATCAATTTCAATCTTTGTGTGATGAAATAAGCCAGAAATTGAAGGAGGCAACATCCAACATTGAGTTTCTGCAAATTATTAAACAACCATGTGCTATTCTAGAATGTGTTGAAGATCCAGATGAAATTACCAATCATATTTCACAAATTTTTAATCTCTTCCGAGTCATTTGGATGGAATCTCCTTACTACAATAGCGAAACGCGAATTACGAACCTTTTTAAGTCCCTTAGCAACCAAGTTATAATCCTATGTCGAAACTATATCAAATTGGAGGATCTCTTTGATGGGCAAACGAAGAAAGCTATGGGAGAGTTCAGCAAGTGCATCGATTGCTGCAAGAAGTATAGAGAGATTTACGATTTGATGGCAGAAGCTCATAGCGAAGTGAACCCTGGCACTTGGGAGTTGGACACTGGATCTATTTTTAACTACATCGATTCTTTTGTTCAGCGATGTTTCGATATGCTTGATGTTTGCAATTGCATGGTTATCTTTGGGAGGTATAAATTATTTATGTACTTTTATAACTGCGAAATACAGAACTCACTTAACTCTATAAATAATTTGGTTGTAGAATTGATGAATTGGAAGTTATAAACAAGCCGATGTTTGGAGGCGCTCGGGGTGATCAATTCGAAGCTAAATGCGATCAAATTGAGCACATGTTCCATGACGCACTGGACAATGTTAGAGCTGTAGCCGATACTATACTAGATGTCCAAGCACCTTCTTGGTATGACGATGTACTTCAATTTCGGACCGTTATAAAAGATATCGAGGTAGGAAAAAATTACACAAATAATGAGTCTGATATAAGTAGAGTATACGCATTCGAAATGAGGCTATTTGCTGACTTTTGTGACGTTTTATTTCAGATAATTATAGAAAATTTGGTCGAAACGGTTTTCGAAGGTGTGAATCATATTGAAGAAGCTGTTGTAGCCTTATACTCGTTACATAATTACTCGAAGCGAAAAAGCTTAAAACGCATCTTCAAGAGGAAAACCGCTGAAGTAAGACATTGGATATTAATATTGACTTAGACCTTACAAGAAGTTTTAAACAGAGCAACACATATGTAAGGCCTTATATTAGTTTTTATAAGAGAAATTGTATATCTAACATCCCAGTAAACAAAACAATAAAAATATAAACGAAACTAAAGTTTTCTTCCATTAAAATATACGAAATAATAAATAGAAATGATCCTTATCGTAAAATAACTTACCAGGTGTGGGCAATGTTCAGTGACGAGGTGCAAGAAGCTAAAAAGGATATGGTATCAGGTCGAGGACAATATCCATCAGATCTGCCCTCATTTTCCGGAAGAGCTGCTGTTCTTCGCATGAGGAAGAATAGACTTGCGTATTTGAAAAAGGTATTTATAGAAGCTGTTTTTAAGGAATCTCTATAGCTCACCAAATGCGTTTTCAACGAAACTACAGCGGTTTTAAGCCACGTCAAAGCATGCTGGTAAGAAGTCAATTGCTTACGGCCAAATACTCATACGCAAATTAAATTTAAGCACGTTAACGCCTTAAGACTCGTAATGTTGACAGAATTGTATGGCGAACTGTCAAATCGGACCGGTTTAAGTTGTACTTAAATTTAAGTTGCGTTTCAGTATTCCGGCATTAGTCTCATTATAATATATAACTGGTAATTTTTTTTCTACTTTAATTAAAGGTATTGCAATTATACCATTTTTAACATTAGTACAAAATTATATTCTTTATTATAATAGGTGATGACAGACGCTTCAGTTTGGCTGATGGCTTGCAGTAACTCCGAAGATGTGATCATGCATGTCAACCGTTTGATGGGAGCTATTGATGTGGCTATACGAGAACTGTGGATATCTTGGACGGTAAGGATAATCATCACATAGGGTAAGAACATGAAGATAGAATGTTGCGGTAGAGTTCGAGATAAATTGATGGTGCATTGAACCTACATGTTGAAGGATGAACATCTTGGAATTTCGGGAAGTCTGTTGCGTCGAAATTAAATTTCTTTTTGAATTTTAATTTAAGGAGTACTCTGGTCTGCTTATCGCAACTACACGATTGAGTTCAAATTTGGCAACTAATAGTTAGTTTGTAGATAATTATTAATATCTGACATCTAGGTTTTCCTTTGATTGATCAGATGTAAATTTACAGCACAATTTGGACGAGAAATGCGGCGCCGGTCTAAACAAGACGCTGATGAGGAAGAGCGCAGAAAATCCTGGACTTTTAGAGTGTAATATAGACGTGTACGTAAATCAGTTTCGTTATGTTGTAGAAGAATTATTATTATAATAAATACTTCTTTGAGTAAGATTTTAAATACGTATAAGCCTATGAACCTATAGGCTATTAATATGCAATATTTTGTTTCATTAGTATTTATACTGAATATAGAATCAGTAACGTAGGTATGGTAGTAGTGTATTTAAATAATAACGGTAGCAAGCTAGAAGGCAATTAAATTGAAAAGATAAATTTCAGGAATATTCTAGAACTATGCAAAGAAGCTCATCACTGGGAGAATTTAAAATTGGACATACCGTTACATGCCTATAACGTACGTTTCTTTTTTCTTCTAACTTATAAGATACCTCAATAACTTCTACTGTTACAACAAGATTAAACTTTTGTAGGTCTACAATAAAAGCAAGAGCGTCTTCTTCGTCTATGAGAGTGTGTTGGCTGTAGTCAAGGGTTATAATAAGATCTTGGATTCCCTGTCTGATGATGAACGACTACTGTTCAAGCCACTAACTTCGGTATTCTTTTATTTTATTATTCTTATCTTTAGACGTATCATAAACGACTACAAATTAATATGCACACATTATATATACTGATTTACCATCAAAAAATGTTTCGCCAAAACCTATCACATTATCGGATCTCGGATTTACATTTCCAATAAATGAAATGCACATTATTTTTCTTCAATTATGAATGTTAATCTTCAAGTCATATCATATCTTTGTGGGGGATAGAACGAATAATTTAAAAATAAGCCAGATTACAGACAGAAAAACTAAGATATCTATGTAAATCAACTTTATTTCTATTATCACATTCGTTCTTATAAATTAATAATAAATAACACAAAAATAAAAATAAATCCATAATTATAATAGACTAAATAATTCACAAGAAGAAAAGGTGTTAGACAAACTATAGCTGGAGAGAAAATTTACAAATTTTGAAACAAAAAACATACTCATACCTGGCATTAGCCTTGATCTTAAATTTAAAGGAATTGCATTTCATTTAAAAATTCTAACAAAATCTAAGAAGAGGCTTATTCTATATACTACGAAATTAGTTACTCACTAAGCAGGTATCGAGATGGTCATTCATTTCAGACATTTCAACCATCCTCATACAGCAAGGACATGGTGACTTAGTTCCTGTTTCATTAAAAGTTAACGTTTCATCCAAATCGTCGTCAATCACAATAATATCCGCGAAACTGGTAGAAGCCCCTTCTTCAGGTATCGTAGTGTTGTTGTCGAAAAACGCGAGACATTCATCGAAATGTTCTTCCAACGTTTTATTAACTTCATCGCCACAGCACGGGCACATTTGTTCCGTTTTTATTTTACTATTCCCTTCTTTAGATATGGAATCTACTTTAACATCAGCTTCTTTTTTTATTACGAAATTAGGTTTCATTTCAGTGTTCTCAGTCTCCACTTTGATATTGGAACTGGGTTCTGACTTTATTTCGATTTTAGTAATTGGATATTCTTTTTTTACTGGTTTAATCCATATGTTAGTTAAGTCTACACAGTGTTTGCCTTCTTTAATATCACTTAGTTTAGAATCACCTACGCAATTCGATTCGGTATTTAAATTAGATATCACAGATTCATTTTTTCGAACACCATCTTGACTTAATTCTTCAATAACATCTTTGCTAAGACATTCATCTAAATGTCCGTTAATTTTATCACTATTCACTAATATATTACAAATAGGACAATTGACTAGATTGTCTACAGTTTTAATAGGCACAGCTACTAACTTTTCATCTTTCTTTGACTGTGTTAAACTAAAGTCTTGCCCATATACATCTTTCAGGACATTTATAGCATTGCTTTTGAAATAATCATCTATTTTCTTAATTTTTTTAGGCGGAGATTTTATTGTGTCCTTTTTGTTATCAATTTGTGGTAGGTTACTTCTTTTTTGTACGGTTTTAGGTTGACTAGCTGATGTTGTAGAAGGCAACTGTTTATTAGCCCAAACATTTCGAACCGTTTCCAGTACTGAGGCTGTGATCTGATTAGTATTTATTGAAATCGGTTTTGTAGCTTGCGGGTTGAACACAATATTATTTGTCTTTGATACAACTAAATTAGGATTATTAGATTTGGCTTTATTTACATTAGAATCCTTGAGAACCGGTTTAGCTATTTTATTAGCAGAGTTTTTATCAGCAATTGATGTGTTATTATTGTTAATGTACTTAGTTATATCGGCAACTGGTTTATCTACCTTTTTCTTTTTATTCTCTGGTTCCTTGATCTTTACAAATGTTCCTCCGCATTGCCGTTGATGATCCTTCCACCAGTAATCGTTAGGACCTGGAGCTCTGTTACATGATCGTCTAACGATACCGAAATGTGGCCTTTTGCTCTGACATGGACCGTTGCATCTCCACCAATGTGTTTGATAAAGTTTCACCTGAAATTATATTTACACCTTTATTACATGTTTGTAGCAGTGTCTTAGCTGTTGGATAATTTGTTGAGTTTAATTGTTTTACATAATCATCATGATTATAATGTTTAAATTAAGTAATTCACTTATTTCTAGAGTTGAACCATTTGCATCAGTGTAGGCAGGCTTAGGTTCATCCATCCATCTATTTTTATTTTTAACACATGATTATAAATCAATCTGTAGCAATTTGAAGTGAGTTTAAAATTTCATTACATTTGAAATTTTAACTGTAATACCAGTGTAACAATAATTATTTATATCTTAGACATTGCATTAAAATATGTTAAACATACGAAGAAGACTGGCAACACTCGAAGAAGAGTGAAGAGACTTAATCCCGATAATTGAAACCGTAAATAGTAATGCATGAGTTTAGTAAATATGGCTTGATCATGGCACATGCTATTCTTGTTTCCTGACTATAGCTAGTGACCCGCCCTTCATGTATCATACATAATTTAAATAAACTTATTTTGTATTCCCAGAACTGATATCTATTAGTGTTTTAAAAAATCCTAACTAATGATCTGCTTGATGTGCATACTGCACATAAATTAATTCTTGAACATTTTTTACCTACACCTGATTTACTGAGCCAACCTATTTTAGAATAAACAGCGAAACTCCTAAAATATAGCTTTCTCAGTACTTAATTATATAATAGACACAATTTTATGAATTACAACCTACCTCTTCATGAAAATCGTGATAAATGCTTATATTGAGTCCGGCTGCTTGATTGATCCTATACATATGAGCTTTGAAGTTTGGCCCATGGCCATCTCGGTCCTGATCTTTGCATGTGATGAAGAGGAAGGCATGTATCATTTCATGGAGTAGAGTTTCTATTAAATCCTTTCTTGGTCGCAGTTTCAGGAGCGGCTCGCTTAATGCTATATCACATAGACCACCTCTAACATAACTGAAAAAATAACATACATTTTTTTGTAACAAATAAACAATTTAGGTTCAATAATATTTTTTAAGTGATTCGAGTTATTATTAAATATGGTTTTTTATTAATGAGCACTTCTTAGTTGTTTTTTTTTATATGATGCTACATCAATGTATACAATCAAGTATTGAGGTACTTTTCACAGGTGGAGCTTTCGAACTTATACGAAATTATAAACTTTCTCTAAATACAACAGTATTTAACTATGTACTTACGAACAAATTCCTGCACACGAATACATGCGTTTACTCCATCTAACGACGGCTCGACTCGCTAATTTTGTGTAAAAGAATGTTTTATCAAATTGCAAAAATAAAGCGTGAACATTTGGCGTTGGGTCAATCAACTCCAATTCCGGGTCTGCTAAATTCATTGCACACATTGTTCTTTATAAATAACAACATGTAGTAAGCCTTAAAACTGTATTTTTTGTAGCTTTAAAACCAATTTTATTGTTTTTGTTTACGAATTACGTTAACGTTTAGTGCATAGTTTGAATTTTGACAATTCATATTGACATTTGACACTTGACAGTGACAGCCATAATATTTTTCTTACCGGCCAGCTGATACTCAGTTCTAGGCAGAGTAAATTTAATATTTATAGAATAAGAATTGTAATATAAAAAGTTGCTGTAACGTCAGGTAAAAATTTAAGTTTTTTAACAAGAAACTTTATTCGTGTCATATATTTTCAGGCATGTGAGAAAAAAGTACAACCAGGTATATTTAAGCTGACCTGGACCTCTACAATGTCTGATGCTTATATTGCAGACTGTGTGACACAAATTGGTGAAGTAAGGGCTTAAAAATTTATTAAATTGAAAAAAAATTATGAACCTAAATAATTTACCACTTTATTTAACAGGGAATGATGACATGATCATTATTAAATGATATGTAAATATATCTTTTTCATAATTTATTTCTTCTAGCTGCAAGATTTTCTTACGACGTACAAAAATTGTAATATTAATTTGGTCAAAATAATGGAGAAAATATGTGATACACCCTTAATAGAATTCGACGTCTATAACGTATTTGAAATAAGTATACTACGTACCACTATCCGCGAAATGGAAAGTGAGGGCGTAAACAGCATTTTAGAAATGTATAAAGAAATAATTGTTTATATTATTATTGTATATGAAGGTTTCGAAGCTCACATTGGGCAGGTATACATCTTAATATTAAAGTTTTAATAATTTTTCGTGTCCAAAGGTTATCTATATATAATTAAATATTAAAGAAATGAAGTCAAATTTTATTTTAAATATTTTCTAGATGGCGGAGCATTGGGTAAAGTATGTAAGACGCTTCGATCGTCTAATGGAAGATGCTTTAAGATTAGCGATTAAAGCAACTATGCAAAATATGTACAAGTGCGTTCACGGAGATGGTGAGTATCATTAATTAGGTAGTCAGTCACTAATTTGTTTATGTGGTGAATTAGTATATAGATCAGAATAACGCAAAGGTTATTATTTTTTAAGGAACCATGGCTCCATCGCCGCTCATAAAAATGAAGCTTTATTTATCTGGAACCAACATAATTTACCTGCCAACTAAAACTGAAATAGTGGACACATTCACAACCGTCCTCGAAGAAATAGTTCATATAATGGGAACTGTACCGAGGCTCTTTGAAAAGTTTGGTTTACCAGCAGGTGGATTGAAAAAGTTTACTGAAGTAATAAAGACAGATGGTGATACGAATAAATTGCAATCGCTTATTGATAGTGGTAAGTAGTGATCGTTCGTGACTCTATTTCATGTTCAAATAAGAGGTTAACTGCTGCTTCTAACATTGCAAATGTACATCAGTGAATGTGATTGCATGAATATTAAAACAGGCTTATTTTAATTCTTAAAAAAATAATAAACCATATTTTAATGACATGTATTTCATTCCCGTAGAGATTGAATACAATTTAGCGTTAATAACTGAACATATTCGTATGTGGGATCCATATTCTCATATTTGGAAGGTAGATAAAGATGAATTTATGGTAAAATATCGTGAAGAAAAACATAAAGCTATCGAATTTGACGAATTGATAATAAACTATAGTGATTTAGCCAACGCTGTTCAAATTCAGGAGACGATCAATCAGGTATTTAAATTTTCTTTTCATTCCATTATAGACTACAGATTTTTTGCTTTTTTGTTAGCGGCTGTTATTAGAAAGTTCATGTTCTATTTCTTATTTCCATAGATTCACTTCATAACACTTAATTCGAGTGAATTAAAGAAGTCAATAATAGCACATTGCCTAGTTTGGCAAACGAAACTAGGAGAATTGTTAAAAGTCATCACGGAAGCTGATATAGATGTTATCTACGCTTATGTAGAGAAGTGTAGCGTTGAAGCAATGACTGTATGTAGATACTATCCTTTTAAATTTCTTTTTATTTTAAAAAATGACTAATGTTTTGATGATATAAAATACAGATGCCAGCAGATTTAGCAGAACTAGCCACGGCTATAGCCACATATGAACGTCTGATTTCTGAAATTGCTCCATTTGAAAAGACGTTCCCACCGATAACGGATCAAATGACGACACTTGGTATAACAATCCCTATTTAATACTTTAATTATTTTAGTATCGTTGCCTTATGTCATAGAAATTAAAAACATAAAAATCACTGCATTAGGCATAATAATAAACCCTAACCTTCATATTCGTAGCCAAATTTGAAGTGGAGTTGAGTTCTGATATGGTTACTCGTCATGAAAATATTCCAATTATATGGACCGAATATTTGAACTTGTTGGAAGAAGCGAAAAAACTACTTGAGATGAATAAAGATAAATTCAAAGCAGAGCTGTTAGAACAAGCTGAAGTAAGATTCCTTAATGATTGGCATTTATCCTGAATCTTCATTTTCCTACAACTTATTCCTTTCCCGAATTCTTACATAATTCCTCTCGTTCTACATCTAAACTAGGTCTTTAAAGAAGCAGCTAAAGATTTTTGTGAAGACTTCTATAAAACAGCTCCATGCAGCTCTGAAGTGAGCGGAAAAGATGCAATGGCTCAATTAAAAGCCTATAGGGAACAACTTAACGCATTGCGAGCTCAAGAACAGCAAATTAGAGATGGCCTTGCAGTTTTCAATTTGACGTAAATGCTTGAATATCATTTGAATCGTTTTTACCATCATCATGATCTATATTCTCCCTCTAGTGTTTTCTATTCCTTTCCACGTTCTGTTTACTAAAAGTAATCTTTTATTATTCGTAATCTTATATCCTCATTATACATTAGGTATATCTACCGTAGAGATGAACAACAAAAGTATATTTTTGATATTTTTCTGAAAAACATATTTTATACCATAGGACTCCAGTAAACCTGGATCTGCAAAGGATGGAGAAAGAGCTGGAAAAATTGGAGGAAGTTTGGGGATTGGTTTACCAATGGGAGGAATCGTGGGAGAGATACAAGACGCAAACGTTTTGGGAAATGGAGACCGATGAAATGGAAGATAATGTTATGTTCCTGTTTAGGTGAGGGTTATATAATGGTCTAATAATCAAGTTCAAACTAAAAACAGGTAAGGTCGACTACAAAAGTTATTTTCACATGCAAATTAACTAATGATGTTTACAATATATAAATGGTGTGACAAGAAAACAAAATAAACATAATCATCAGTAATTTTCAAAACACAGCGAAAAGCGATTCAACCGATGAAACGTTGTAATGTTGTCACTGTAGATCTCAAGTTGTTGTGTTAACTGATTTTTATCATCGACTGTCAGAAGATGTTTATGATGACCACTATTAATTGGATTCGCATTTTGATTATTTGATTGCTATATCATGTGTCTGCATGTAATTTTTTTCAGAAACTTTAATCGACTATCTCGCCAGCTTAAAGATAAAGGTTGGGATATCATCGACACGACTCGTGTGAAGGTGGATGCTTTCCGAAGAACGCTACCTCTTATTGGTGATTTGAAGAATCCATGCATGAGAGAAAGGCATTGGGACAGAATAAGAGCACTTATGGGCGTGTAAGTTTGCTTACTCTATAGTTGACCATAATTAAAGTATTTTTGACTCAGAAACATGGTTCTTTTTTCTGCAACCTTAACCTAATCCTAAGTCAACTTTGAGCCGCCTTTAATTAACAGGGAATTCGATCAAAACTCTGAAGATTTTAAACTAGAATTGATTATGCGACTTAACTTCCAAGCGTACGCTGAAGACATTGCCGAAATATCGAATGCAGCTACAATGGAACTTAACATTGAAAATGGTCTTAAAGCCATACGTGAAGTCTGGAAAAATACCACATACGAAATGCAACATCACAGAGGAGAAATGTATCGGATAAAAAATGTTGAAGATGTTATGCAGGTCGGTTTTGGTTACTTAAGTATCCTTTAAAAATAATAGGTTTAGTCAGACAGACAGCCTAATATGTTTTTCTCAGTGAATTTATCTTAGATATTTGAAGGCTCGGCTAAATAGGCTTCTTAGCGGATATGATATCTCCACGTCTTTTCTTACGATCAAGTGTGAGCGTGATTAAACATCTGCTTGTTTATCATAAAAAATGTATTAGTCTTGTGTTTAATAATATATGTATATATTTCTTAGTTTTTGGAAGACCACCAAGTGCAGCTGTCTTCAATGAAATCCACTAAATACGTAGAACCTTTTATAAAGGAGGTTGACTATTGGGAGAAGGCCTTGGGTTATGTCGCAGAGTGTATAGAGGTGTGTTTATATGACATCTATGACTATCATTTATTTTATAATAAATTTCTCTTTGTAACGAATCTCCAGTACGCAATAGTGAAATGACCAAAGTGTAGTACAAATTTTGATCCAATATTCATTATATCTTATACAAAAATTAGCTCGTGTAATCGCGATGTAGCTTCAATAATAATATTTTTTTTTTTTATTTAATTTAATGACCTGGTAACAAAGACCTTTAGGTCATATCTTATTTATTATTTTTACACTTCACTTCATTTCTTTCTGCCCTTCGTAAAGTGATAGTGAACTTTACGAAGAACCTAGACGAATCTTGGAGCAATCGGAACGGCGCTACTAAGCGCTCTCAAATGAATTCTTCATTTCTTGGACACTTATTAGCTAGTTTACTGCATGATACACTATCACAATCATACATTAAATCACTTTATGCACCAAAAAAGGAATATTCAATCGAGATTACATATAGACGCCGCACAATTCCCGCCAAAACTCTCAATAATAATATGATATATACACAGATATCATTGCAAGTCCAAAGACGTTATCTCTACCTAGAAAGTATATTTAGTGGTGAAGATATCCGAAAGCAATTGCCAAATGAAGTTAAAATTTTCGATGCTCTGTGCGAAGATTGGACCGAAATTACCAGCAAGTCCGTATTTTCTTTAAGTATTATAAATAAATTTACACGAAATAATATTAAAATTATTAACGTGAAATTAAACAATCAATTCTTAATATAATATTATTACAATAAAAATGTATGTGTGATTGTTACTCTTTTACACAAAACTTGCTGTAAGCCTTTAATTTAAATATGGGAGAGCGATAGTTTTTATACTGGCTAAATAATCAAAAATGTGAATTTTTAAAAAAGGACAATAAAAATGAAATTTTACTCTTTTTAGTATGTACGCTGGATCTAATGCGGTTGAAGCATGCTTATATAAACCTGCACCTTACCTTTTTAACAAATTAAACACAATGGTGGACAATTTAGACGGAATATTGCGAGCCTTAGAAAAATACCTCGAAACGAAGCGTCAGCTATTTCCAAGATTTTATTTTATATCGAACGATGATTTGCTAGAAATATTAGGAAATTCAAAGAAACCGCAATTAATTCAAGTACATTTGAAGAAACTCTTTGACAACGTGAACAAAATTAGAATCGATAAGGTATTTATCGCCACATTAAACGTTTGAAATCAAATCTTAGTATAATTATAATAGTATTACGTCTACAAGCTTTTAAGGTCAATGGCATCTGAAGTTTTAACCATAGAGATTGTAATAGTCAATACAATCTGCGATTTACGTACATGTCATAAATTTGTTTTTTTTTAGTATAATTCTCCCATTTAGTGGGAAGGCAAAGGGACAAAGCCCATACAGCCACGTCTTTAGTTATATTTTTCTTTGTCTTTTGTAAAGTCATAGTGAGCTTAACAAAAAACCCTCAACGAATCTTGGAGCAATCGGAACGGCGCTACTAAGCGCTCTCAAATGAATTCTTCATTTCTTGGACACTTATTAGCTAGTTTACTGCATGATACACTATCACAATCATACATTAAATCACTTTATGCACCAAAAAAGGAATATTCAATCGAGATAACATATAGACGCCGCACGATTCCCGCCAAAACTCCCATAAATTTGTTACTTCAATCTTCATACTTGTCATTTGTCAATGTCAAAACCACATGGCAATGGCATACAAATACTATACAGAATTGTTTTAAATTTAAATTGTTGATTTAAAACTAAAAACATAAAATTAGAGCAGACTGCTTCTAGTCTCACCAAAACTTCTAAAAGGTAGTTGCTATTACGGTACTATTAAATATGGAGTCGGATAGTGATGCTATATCTGTTGATGAAAACGCGCGAACAAGTGAAACCGATTCCGATAGTGATTTACCTCTAATACACTACAAAACAAAGTTGACGGAGGAAGAATTAGCGGAGTGCCGTTTTATGTCCAAGGAAAAAGTGGTAAGTATTCGGTTTACGGTATTATTAAAAACTATTATTCATATTAAAATCGACGTCAATAGTTGTACATTTAAATACTTTTAATATGAGTGAAATCATAAGCTGGCGTATTATTAAAAGAAGCTATAAAGTGGCACTTAACTGGATACCGTACTTGGCATTTGTGTGTGTTAATTATATTTTAAAATATGCACATGCAAAGTACAGCATATTTCCTACCCATCGTAGATTGATTCACCAATGGGATGGCCGTTAGTGAATCATAGAGATTCGTAACTATTGAAATATTCCTTGTTAAAGTGCAAAGGAAAGCAATGTGGCATTTATAATTATTAATATATATGTCAATAGATCTTTATTAAATGATTAAAGTTGGTTCTTGGATGTTTCCTAAAATCCCTAAAGGCTTACCATTTTATTCACTTTCAGCTCAAAGCCTTAAAATTTGTGAGTAATAATCACAGAGGTTCAGTTCATGCCTGTAAACACAATATATTAGCCCAACAAAGATCTAAAATTGCAAACCAATGGAAGATCTATTCAAAGTCATTAGGTCAAAATTGGAAGCGGACATATTTAAATGCCATTAATGAGGCAATTTATTCACACGACTGGAATAAATTATGTTATATTCTGAAGAAATCACTACATTGGGATGTCAATAAAAGGTTTATTTCCGAAACTGTATATACTAGGGTGAGTTGCTTTTAAAACTATTGGAAAGAAAGAAACATTTATTAACAAGTAATAAACACAGGTAGGAGAAGAAAGAAAAGACAGTGTGTTACCATGGTTAAGGAATACCCCTCTGCATTGTTGGAGCTGTAAACAGCCCCAAAGCTGATTGTCAGTGACTCCTATATTAATGTATAATATTTTATATGTTTATTTAAAGTCTAAATAATAAGTATAAATGGGATTGCTTCATCTTGTCATCATCATGTTTTCTCATCATCTCAGGCTCTAGACAATCAATTCAGCAGTTTGGCTGTGAAAGCATAAAATTATAAAAAGTTTCAACTCCTTGCGCAACCTTTTGAGAGTTGATTAAAAAAAAAGTAGCCTATATCCTTCCCCAGGCTATAGATTCTTTTTACCAAATTTCGTTCCAATCGGTTCAGTCATTTTAGCATGATAGAAAGACAGACAAACAGAGTTACTTTCATATTTATAATATTAGTATGGATATAAGTAATAATATAAATGATAGTACAAATAATTATCTCATTCCAGGCGCTCACATTACTACTGATGTATCATCCAAGTGCACAATCGCAATCATTGTTAAGCCATTATATGCATATGGCATTATCTTGTCGATCGGATCAGGATAAAAAGGCCCTATACAAAGTTCTCTTGTCTATGAGGAATAAATTGTTAAGACATCGTACCATTGTATTCGGAATTGATGATCAGAAAATAATTGAATGCGCCACAGATAATTACAGATAATTAAAATCTAAAATAGGTTTCTATGTATTCTAAGAACATTTTAAATATTATGAAGATTAGTTAGTGTTTAATATTTCTGTGGTCATTATTTTTGTAACTTTTACAGTTAAGGTTTAATACGAAAAGGTGGTATAAAATGAGGTTTTTTATTGTTCACTGTCAAATAAATTAATTTTATTTGAGTAGTACTTTTTCATTGTAATTTACTGTTAAAAAGTACTGTGATTTTGAAATAAAATTAATGTTATAAGATAATTGGCCTATCTATTAAGTACCTTAACAACATACCTCTTCTAATGAAATGAATATGCGATGGGTTCTTCAACTTTATAGTATGAATGCTTTTTTAAGTAGATTTTTAATAACAATTAAAAATCAATTGTGTCTGTAATATTCGTACTCGAAGCATTAAGTTGTTAGGTAATAATTAAGAGGATTTTATAGAGACGCATATCAATATTAAAAAAATTTAATGTTTTATATAAATATATTGAGACTCGGCCATCGCATGAAAATACGTGTTAATTAAATTATTATCAATTTTTTTTTGCGTGTTGTCACTCGACTGGGACAACCAAGCAACGCTCGCGCACCCGACGATCACGCGCCCCGCGCGCCGCGCCGTTATCTCGATACCTTATTTTTGACTTCTGCGCAGGTTTTGTCAGCGCTAAAGATTCGTGACGCGTACTATAAATGTTTCTAAATATTATTAAAGTCGACCTACGTAACTTATACAATGATATTTTTTATATTTTTAATATGTTCTTGTAAAATTTGGATAAATCTATCCAGAATGCCTTAGGCCTGCCCGTTGCTAAAGCCATGATGTCCGATGATGGAGAATGTATTGAATGGAAATATAATCTGATATTGGACGGCCCGGCTGAAGTCTGGTTGCTAGGTCTAGAACATACTATGAGAGTTGTACTCAGGGAGGTAAAATCTTTATTAATTTCTATTGTAGTTACATCAGTTATTGTATCTGTTTCATAATGAGTCGTCAGTCATGAGAACTTTAGTTTCCTACAAATAAGTCTAATATGAACTTGTTGTTGGAACGAAGCTAGTAGTGTCTACCATTTTATAAATAAACTGAAGTTATGAAGTATGATTAAATAAAGAAAAAATATTTATAATAATTAAATTTATAGTCATGGTTGTTGAAATAACGTAGCTTAATATTTTTTTGTGGAGAAGTTTCTAGACTTATAAAATAATAACAAATATGTGAACTGTAAGAGACGATATGAGCGTGCGGCTAGAAATTGTGGCACTCAACATCTACTAGACAGAAAGAGAATTGGTCACATGTTCGCTTTCGCTCTTTCTCGATTGTGGTTAAATTCTTGTTCTATACCTCTCTTTTCTTGTCACTCAGTCAATTCTCCAAGGTTATTATTATGTAATATTATGACTTAAGTACTAAACAAGAAAGATAGAGAGAACTACGTTCTGTCTTTTCCTAGCAATTGATACTTACGCGTGCGGCATTAAGAAAGTGTCGCTACCAACGTGAGCAATGGATCAACGACTGGCCGGGACAACTTGGGATAACTTGTAGCAAGGTACGTGGTAGCAAGAGAAACACTTTGGTGTGCTTTAATTGAGAAAGGGTTAGGTAATTAATTCAGAATATCGTTGTCCTTTTATGTATATAGGGGTATTTCCTTGAACACAAAAGAATGGCAAAAGTAACTTTACGAATAAATAAATAAAAAATTAAATAATCCTTTATTGCTGTTATGAGTACAAAATGAAAATAGTACAATTAGATAAATACACAAATAACAGCAAACGGAGAGGACTCAGCTTGTGCTATACAGAGTAGGATTCTCTGTGTAGCGCTGATTTTCAGCCTCCCCGTTTTAATGATAAGTGCTTTAATAAGTATCGCTTGTTGGATGTTCAGGGTAAACTTATTTTAGAAAAAAATAGCCGTATATTACCCTGAAATACGTTGAGCATAATAGTGTTGTCGGGACCCACGACAGTTAAACAAAAACAAGGTATTGCTATGCAGTATATCAGGGAAAATTGCAACTGACCTTTGAAATACTTCTCCATTTTAAAGCATTGGTTTCTTTTGGTAACAATGTAGACTTTATTAACTCTACATATGAACTAGATTCAATGGACATCGGACTGCACGCGCACTTTGTGCCGCTGTGAGCTCATGAAGGAAAAAAAGCCCATGAAGAAATTGCGCAAAAAACAGAACCAGATCCTGACCACATTACAAATGATGTCCAGGAAGGAGATCAGCAAGATTCTCCGGTGCAAAGTGAATGCCCTGTGTGTTATCGAGATACATTCTCGGGATACCGTTGATAGGATGTATAAGATGGGTACGTTTTACGCTAAACGTCAGTTACGTCAGTAAAATTAAGTTTAAAGAGCTAGCTAGAGTTAGTGTCGTAGTTATTAGTTCGATCTTTTGGTAACAATCAGCACAAACATCAAACTAGGTACCTTTTGACTATATTTAAAACCTCTAATATTATTTACATATGTCACGCTATTTTATTACAAATCGATCATCCCTGCCCGTTATCCTATCCTTTTGTTACACACCTTTCCCTTTTTCACCGATCTAAAGCCGGGAACACATTGGTAAGACACTTAATCACATCTGGCTATCACACACATCACATCAGGCTAACATTCTTCTTTTCGTTATCATATGGAAAAAGTGGTAGCAGTAATTCTTTAATTCTGCTTCTAAATTGACATACTATAGGTCTTCCCTTAACGTTATTTATCTTATACATTATTCCTTTTTGTCACAAATACTTTTCTTTTCCCCTTTTTTATATATGTAACGCATAAATAAGGCATTTAGTTTTCTGACTTTTAATGGACAAGGTGTTGGTAAATGGACGCTTACCATCAGGATAATATCCTACCCAGTTGCCAAAAAGTAACTAATTCAATTTGCTTCTCTAGGCTGTATGAATGTCACAGCTTTCGAATGGTTCTCCCAACTGAAGTTCAATTGGGATCGTGAACGCGAGGACTGTTACATCAGACAGACAAACACGAATTCGATTTATACATACGAGTATATTGGCAATTCTGGGAGACTGGTCATCACGCCGTTGACTGATAGGTGAGACTTGGAGATTTGTGAAAATTCGACTTAGAGATTCTACGATCACACTTCTTATATTGTTTCTTAAAAGGAAGTGTTAATACAAAAAATAATGTGAGAAAGAAATGAGGTGATAAAGTGATGATATGCAGTGATGAACTGTGAATGGAATGAAAAAAAATACTTTTATAAATCCTTTCTGATTCTTCGGAAAGATAATCATAATACTATTTTTATAAAATGTTATGTAGGTGCTACATTACCCTAACGACAGCCCTACACCTTTTCCGTGGGGGAAGTCCACAAGGCCCAGCGGGGACAGGCAAGACGGAGACAACCAAAGACCTCGGCCGGGCGTTAGCCAGATGGGTGGTCGTCACGAACTGCTCTGATGGGCTTGACTATAAGTCCATGGCCAAGTGTTTTGCGGGTAAGCTTATAGTTTGTTAGGACACATTTTGGGGATCAATTAAACTGATTATGTCAAAAAATAACTTACTATCATACTATTAAATGTACGTGTAATGTGTTCTGCAGGAAATTTTCCTTTTTTTCATTCTTTAAATGTTGAAAATCTATATATGATCACGATACGTGCATAATCAATGATTGAATTCAAGGAAGAAGATTAGATGACAAATCCTATTATTATTCTACTTTCTATCATAGTGAGAGCTACAACATCACTAAATTTTGTAATCTTCAGGTCAACTTTTGAGTATGTAATGCTTTATAAATAAAAAAATAAATAATATATTGTCTTTGATATCCAGGTATAGCCCAAAGCGGTTGCTGGGGTTGTTTCGATGAATTCAACCGCATCAACATTGAGGTGCTTTCTGTGGTGGCTCAGCAGATATTGGCAGTTCTTTTAGCCTTGTCACTGTTTCTTAAGCGCTTTGTCTTCGAAGGCTGTGATATAAAATTGGACAGCAACTGCGGGATCTTCATTACTATGAACCCTGGGTAAGTTTTGAAGTTAGTAAGACTTAGTTGATGACGGTGCTTGTAAAAGTTTGGTGTTTTGATAATAAATAAAAATAAATTATTTAAAATATAGACCGTTCTAATGGTTAATGATTTACCACAAAAGGTCATTTGATACCGCACAGATTGATTGAGGCCGAACCATTAAAATTTAATAACATTAAGCGCATTTCTTATTATATTTGTATTGCCATATATTTTTCCAACGATATATTGTTGTATGAATCTTCAACTCGATTAAATTTCCGTATAAGGATTGTGTTGCCCTACTTTTGTCAACGTCAAGATTATGATGTCTCTTTGACAGTTACGCAGGCCGCACAGAGTTGCCAGATAACTTGAAGTCCATGTTCCGTCCGATTGCCATGTGCGTGCCGGACTCGCTCATCATTGCGGAGAACACGCTGTTCTCCGATGGGTTCACGGCTTATAAGATTAACGCTAAAAAGGTTACATTGTGTCTCGATCGCTTCTCATTGAAATAAAATATTAATCTACCAAACTTTTTTGTTATAGCTTTAACGTGGACAGTAGCAAAGAAAAGGTCTTAGGACATTCGTATATCAAATTATGAATATTATTATCAAATCATGAACGAAGATTTTAATTTTAATATATTAAACAAAAAACGAAAATTTTTTGAAAAAAGTTTCTTGGTAGTACAGAAATATTTCATAATTCCACAAGTATTTAACAAAAAAATTTAGCCCTGCTATTTTTTCAAATGTTACATGTACTTTTCTAACGTTACGAATGAGGCGTGGTTTGCTAGGCCGGTGCTAAAATCTCGCCATAAATTTGGAATTGTAAATATTCAACATTAAAACATTAATAGATCAAATAATTGTAAGTGCAATTGAGAACCTAAAAGACGTTTCTGAAACGGGAACTGGTCATTAAACTGTTACACCATATCAGGTGTTCACTCTGTACCAACTGGCGATGCAGCAACTCTCGAAGCAAGACCACTACGACTTTGGTCTGCGGTCGATGGTCGCGTTACTCCGGTATGCTGGGGTCAAAAGACGGGCATACCCTAATTTGCCTGAACAAGAGGTAATTTTGTAATGCTAAGATTAAAGTTTAGTTTTAAAAGAGGCAATTGGTATATTTTCTTATATGTTGGTGCATGTATGGTTTTGCCTTATTTTATGGACTTAATTCCATTGACTTTAAAACGAGTTTGATTCCATATACACTTCTGACCTGAACATTTTGCAGATTGGCTCTGGTGTCCTGAACAGTCTTTTATTTACCTAGTTTAGGCACCAATCTAACATAATACAAATATATAATCGTGTAATTTGTTTCAATATATATTGTGGAAAAAAAAGTATTATTATTACTAATAAGTTAGTCAATACAAATCTGTTAGGGTTTGGTCATAATTATTATAACTCAATGAAATCAATTCGTGAATGTTGTTAACGAGTTTTTATGTTGACCTTACCTATTTTCCCCCAAACAATGTTAGAGTACCAGCAGGACTAATATAACTACACTGGCGAAGAGAAAAAAAATAGATCCAGTATGTAATTGTTTTTCTCAGATGGTAATCCTAGCGATGCGAGATATGAACGTAGCGCGTTTGACAGCAAAAGACGTGCCTCTCTTCGACGGAATCATGCAGGATATATTCCCAGACGTGACTGTGCCTACCCTAGATTATGAGATGCTGGAAACGGCGATCTCTGCAGAGATGAGGCTGGTAGGCTTGCAGCCAGTGAAGGCAGCGCTGCATAAGGTCATACAGACGTTTGAGACTAAGGTAAGAGTCTGATGTAGAATTTGATGTCAGTTGTGGAATTATCATATTATATTATGGTATGCTTCTAATAATGCAGTGCTTCTAACACTACTTGGCTAAGCTCTTCTTGGTGTCTTTCTATAAGGAAGAAGCAACATGTGGTCTGTAGATTTAGAACCGATTAAATTACAATTAAATAAAAAAAATATTTTAATATGTATTGATATTATTGCTTTGACAGCAACGTTTACATAGACCAGATAAAAATTTGAACATATCTCCATAAAAATAACTCTGTTAATAAAAACAGCTATAGGAACCAATTTCCTATAATAATAAACTAGCTGGCCCGAAATAGCTTCGGTCACCTATTCTACCTGTAACCTTATACCCTTTATTTTTCCGCATAGGAATCATCATCGTACTTCAACGACTATTCTAAAAAAGTATTGTCAAAATCGGTTCAGCTGCGAGTTCATTTATATATCATAGATAGGTTCATCGCCTCATCAGCCGTAATATCATTTAATATTTGTTCTATCAAGAACTCTCGCCACTCAAGTATCCTCCTCGGTGATACGAACACCGCTAAGACTGTCTCGTGGAGGATGCTAGCGTGTACCATCAGCCGTTTGAAGAGGGAGAGGGTACCGGGCTTCGAGAATGTTCAGCCGCACCCAATGAACCCGAAAGCTCTGACGTTGGGAGAGTTGTATGGGGAGTATAATTTGGGGACTGGTGAGTGGAAAGATGGGGTACTATCGTCTATCATGAGGACTACGTGTCAAGGTATGTAAAGAGAGAAAAAAAAATCTATACTAGCAACAAAGAAAACCGTATACTTATTCTTATATAACACTAGCGACCCTCCCCGGCTTCGCTTGCATATATTATGATATAAGCTATCCTATCTTTTAAGTTGGATTAAACTGCACATGGTGTGAAATTGAATTTACAATCGGTTCTGTAGTTTAGGAGTCAATCGTGGACAAACAACGTGACACGTAATTTATATACAGCATATGTACAACTTTTCGAAATCGAGCCGATGTGGTTCAACTAGTAACATCTTGGGTGCTGGCAACATCTAAGGAGCTCTCAAATATTTATTCTCGAAGCTTAAAATTTATGTCACATACAGTAGCACTAGGGAATCGTTTTGTTAGCAATACAATTTGCTAGCATTGTTTCAGAACTAACTTGCTTAGATACATGTAGAATTTAAAATAGCTGGGCAAATTTAATAGCAGTCATGTTCATAGACAACATTTTGGTGAAATAAGACTACTATGGATATGAGATATAAAGTTGTTTGTAGATGAATCCCCGGATCAAAAATGGATAATTTTCGACGGCCCAGTCGATGCCATTTGGATTGAGAATCTGAACTCTGTTATGGATGATAATAAGCTGCTGACTCTTGTGAATAGTGAGAGAATTTCTATGCCACCTCAGGTTAGAAGTTAATAGCTACGTCTACCGGAAGTAATATTAAGAATACGCAAGTAGCTCTGTCTGTCTGCCTTAATACCCTTAAAACACTAGACTAGCGTTTAAAATATGGTCCAGAGATAGTCTCAAACGCGATAGGCTATCTTTTATCGCAATTAAAGCAGTTAACAACAGATTAGGAAATACCAACATTTGTCAAAATAGTTTAGTTGTAAATAAGTAATAAAAAGCTAATTTTTTTGCATTTATAATTTTAATGGGGATTTTCTATACTTATCTTTACAGAATTTAAAGGATAATGAATTTTCCACCTTGTAGGTGTCACTCCTGATAGAAACCCTGGACTTGGCAGTGGCGTCTCCAGCCACGGTGTCTCGTAACGGCATGGTGTACAACGATTATAAGGATTGGGGCTGGTGGCCATTTGTCAACTCTTGGTTGGAGACGGTGGACGACCTGGAGTATAGGGAAATGGTGATTTTTACTGATCTAGTCTTGTTTAAACCAGGTTTTATTCGCAACTTTCTGGTCCTGTTGTAGGGTTTTAAATATTCTCGATTTGCTGTTATTGCTAGAAAAATGTTTTTCACACATGCTCTTGATAAAGAAGACAAAATATTGTAACTTAAAAAATTTTGAAATGAGACAAAATTTTTGGATGATTATTTAGTTTTTGCAGTTCGTGATGACAAAAAAAAGTTGTAAGGATGTGACTTTGATTTAAAGAAGTTCTGTGTGCCTTTCCAATCTACGTAATTTTTTCATATTTATTAATACTAAAATCCAAACACTAAGAAGTTGTAACCTTACTTTAAAGAATATTTAAAGTTTCGGAGACATACTACATTGTGTATTTCATCAGCTCCGCCGCCACTTTGTGAACATCCTTACTCCGGTTTTGGAACTGAAGCGTATCCACCTGGTGGAAGGTCAGAGCGTGCGTGGACAGGAGCTGACTGGAGTACGGGCGCTCTGCCGGCTGCTGGGGCTGCTACCTGCTCCAGCACCTCCAGGACCTGATGAGGAGGACAATGAGTCGCTGTCCAAAATGCGATTCCTGTTTGCGTGAGTACAATCTCAAATCATACTTTAGGTTCTATCTTATTTATAGGCATTTACAACTTTAAACGTGATATTTATTTGGACAGAGAAGAATCAAAATTATTGAAGTGATATTATACAGGGTTGATGCGACATATGGGCATTAAATTTAAACACGTATTTTCAGACCCTACACTTAAAATCATTCAAATAGCATCAGTAGTTTAGTCGCAATACATTTTCTAAGTTTTTGCTATTTAATAACACGATGTATCTGCACTAATCAGCTGTGAGATTCTATCCAAGGGTCATATACCTTAAAATTACATAAACGAAAAACGTTGCCGCTCTTGTCTTTGGATTACAATTTCTAAAATGCAAAAAGTTATACGAAAATTACTTTTATACTAGTGTAATAAGGAAGACAGTGTGAGCAAAACATTAGTCGTTCAATGTTATGATTATGATAAACAAAGAAGTAATACTTTAATTCAATGGGCGTGAAAGAAAAAGAAATAGGTCACCTGGTAGAAAAACGAAATTTTTATTAGTGCAAATATGTCATCGATTCAGGATGGACGTTACGCAACGAGATGCGCCCGCGCTTTTTTAAAGTTGTTAAACACATTCTTTATACCGTAGTGATTAGTGTTTTAGGATAAATTTGTGTCAATTTAATATTAATTATTGTGATTGGATACATGTTGTGAGATTACTCGAGGTTTTTTATTGTGGACAGTGGTAGAATAATTAAATGTAGGTACTAGTATGGTATATTGTCAATAGATTAAAAAAGGAAACAGTACAATGGTATGATATTGATTTACGGGTGAAGTGTATGCTACCGGTATGAATGTCGCAGGCGGATTGTACAATCCGCCGTATTACATTACGGCTAGCCGTTTTACAAAACGGGGCCGTTTTGCAAAGCGGCGGTTCAACGATTAGCCGTATTGAATGCGGATAAGTAAAAAACTGCCTAAATGTATTCGTCGCCATATGTTAGTTTTTTAATATATTAGGTTAGGTTAGGTTAGTTATTTATTATTATAAAAAAAACTTATTTACTCATCTTTAATAAAAATGAAGCGGAGTATTCAAGTTTTTTTTATAATGATACAAAACTAACCTTTTTTTTTTTTTTTCTAACCTAACCTAACCTAACCTAATTTACAAAAACTACGCAAGACAATACGGCTAAACGTTGAACCGCCGCTTTGCAAAACGGCCCTGTTTTGTAAAACGGCTAGCCATAATGTAATAAGGCGGATTATACAATCCGCCTGCGACATGAACACTATAAATTAAATAAAAGACTAAAACTCAAAAGTTAATATTGTAAATCGGTGTAATTAAATTATTAAAGAAAATCACGACGTCGTGCTATAACTACACATTTACGTATAAAACGTATCAATATTGTGCGGGTGAGTTGAAACTTTAAACACGTAATGTAATCAAATATTGAAGCTTGTCGGCGGTATCTTAAGAAAAAATTATGCGACGTTGCCGCATTGAGCACAGGTTACACCTGGGGGCCAACCACAATCTTTTACAAAACTATCATGTATCAGGAACGTTTTGTTTTAAGCTTATAATAACATTACTCAGATTCGTACCATGACCTCTATAAAACAATAATGTCTTAATCCTGCTAAGTAATGCAAAATAACGAATGATTGTCTATTCCCTGTATTAGGAGAAAACGAGATAACCAATCCTTTTTGCATAGCGTCATCACTTTCGCACCAGTGTTCCGAAACACGCACTTACCATTCAGTTTTGAATTTTTGTCTACGTAATATTATACAATTTTTTAACATTATATGTGTGTATAGTAACTAAAATAAATAAAAAATATTTTGAAATGAATTCAAAACATCATTTTTATCTTAATCTAAATCTTATCTTAAAAATAACGTAGAGTTGTTTTTCAAAAACATGATGTCGCTGTTGTGATTTCATGAAACGGAACTTATATTAGTTGACGTCTTGTGATTTGATTATTTTGATTTTTGATGTCAATTGTCATTTCGATTAATAAATATTAATATTAAATATTTTAAATTTTATTTATATTTGTAGCAAGCAAATTTTCAAGTTTAACGGAGAGTAAGTACAACTAAAATAGTGTTTTAATATCTCTTTCGTTTAGCTGAATTCTTAGCGCTTTGAATTTTAAATCAAGTGTTTAACTTATTTGCAGCATTGTAGTTCGATGTCAGGGCGACGGTTAGATTTTCTGAGGAAATATTTAAATTCCAACTATACTATACAAGATATTGCCTACAACCGATAACAGTGGAATCTTCTAAATGAAAATGGCAAGTTAGAAGAACTCACAAGGACTGGAGAGGCTGGTCTTAAGTAATTATTATATTTTTGAATATATAATATGTATTATCTATTACTGCATGTCTCCCAAACATAATTTTCAAATTTAATTAATTAACAATATATAAATAATAAAATATAAGTAGATTTTAAGCTTTTGTGATGTGTATTTAATATTTAAAAAAATTAGTATACAGAATTGCACAAAGTTGAGAAATAATACACAACACTTTACAAAACATTGTAATGTATTTTAATTTCAGATACACACATTCATCTATTTTATTACAAAATGTAAATACAGTAAGAGCTATCACCCACTTCTCAATAAAAATACAGTAAATAATAATAAGATTAACATATTTTGATACCATACATAGCTAAAAATTAATATTAATGTACACTTTGTCTATTTATAGATCTATAAATAACGCATTTTCCAGAGCTGGTGAACAAGTGAAGTCCCTATAGCCCAGCCTTGAGCACTATATTGTCACCACTTGGAGGCCACCAGTAAAACTGAGCTGCAATTGGCATTCTTGTACCATTGTCCTCTTCTATGGATATCCAGAATCAGCTGAAATAATACATATAATACAATTAAATAATTCATTTAAATTATATCTTTTACTCACAACAAGACATGTTAATACCTAAAAAAAATTATGGAATCTCAAAGGTAAAATTACATATTTAATAATAAATTTATGCACAAAGATTTAGTTTATGGGTTTCTTGTTGCCTAATAAAGAATGCTATTATTATTTAGTTGTTTTGCTGGCTCGGGTCTGAACATGTGGGTCACATCTATCTGTTCTACATAAAAAATGTCATACTGTGATAAGTATATGATGTATAAAACAAAAATTTGCTTACTGTGCTTATTTCTGTAGCTTTCGTGGTCATTTTCTGGAAATGGATAAATTTTTGCATTATTTACACATTTTGATGTGCTGTAAAATGTCCTTCAATTTTGCCAGTGAGACGATTATAGAGCCCAGTTGCATATAATCCTAATGCAGTCAGTACCTAAAAGTGTACAAGTGTTACACATATTTATTTCTTATTTATAAAATATCTATATCTTTCCGGTGATAAAATAGCATTTTAAATACCTCTACAGGCAATTCAGTCGATTTAACTGTTGGTTGTTTAGTAGAGGCCTCAACTCATCAGACAGCTTTTAAGTGATCTCCTTCGTTAAGCCTATATCTTTTAAATAAACTCCACTTCCTCTATGTGGTCCCTCACATTTCTGCGACGTTGCTTCGATGTGTCTGTTTCGCTTCCAAAACTATTTACATTATCCGCTTCCAAAAACTTATACATAATATTTAAAATCACGCCACGCCAATAATTTTGGATGCCTCTATACAAAAATACCACTTTCTAACAAAGATGTACGAAAGTTTAATTGTTTTATTCACTTTTGCACTTAAAATATCCAGTTTTCTTATAGAATTCTACGAAACAGTCTTATTTCCATCCTAAATAATCAACTTTTTTATTATTGTCAAATTTGACATATAAACAATATTGTTTGCTGTCAAAAGGCATGTCATGGTACGGATTGAGTGAATGATTTACGTATTGTCGCACAAAACTTCTGATCGAAACAATGCTAAAATAAGCTTATTATTAAGCATGTCATGGTACGAAATTCGAAAGTAAGATTAACATAATACTGCTATAAGAGATGGCGGTTGGCCCCCAGAGTGTAAATATTTATAAATGGTGTTTTCATATAAGGATGATTTATAAACTATTTATAGTAACCGTCAAAAATGTTTAGCGATTGACGAGAATAGCTGCGCATCGGTAGAATCG
>JADANM010003811.1:8987507-8998089 GCA_026213755.1 Eurema hecabe | reverse complement strand
TTCATAGGAATTCTACAAGATCTGCTACCGAAAACTCGGTTTAGAATTGAGCAAGATTGATACGGAATCAGGTCAGTGGATCGTTTAAAGTTTTATCGGGACCTTGAAACTGTGGCAAGGGCCTGTTCTATCGCGCTGTTTATCTCGCCGTTAAATAACATTGGTTTTCCTTCATTAACGTTTTTAACATAAAATACATATTATTATTTCCTTTATATATTTGTAAATACAATACTAGTTATTTCCCGTTGTTTGAATTGATAATGTTTTGAGAATATTAGTACGTAACGTAGTCCTGTTAGTTCCCATAGTTTCATCATCTTGTACTGTTAGTATAGCAATAAAAAGTATGCAATGTCCATTTATATTTTTGTACCAATTTAATTAAAATTAAAAAATAAATAAATATCTTCAGGACATTTATACATCTATCTCCATTTATACATCTGGTTCCAGGCTAAGCAGAAGCTTGTGTTATGGCAACTAGATAACGGAATAAATTACATATACATAGTACATACTTTTCTTTTGTAAATACATACATACAATACATAGCAACACCCAGAGCCCAGGAAAATACAAATGTAAATTACAAATATATTTTTTTGTTTTTAAGCTCTTTCAATAAAGATAAAAAAAAAATATATTTTTTTTCCGGTGTGGGGATCGAACCCACGACCCTTCGCGCAGAAAGCAGTTGTGCTACCACTGCGCCAAGCGGTCGCCAATATGTGAGTTACTAAGGCGTGAGACCATCATAGATCAGAGAATAATATTACTTCATCAGGCATATTAATTAATTGTTTGTTTAACATAATCTTAAAACCACATTTAATAAATAATGTGTAGGTAAAGGATAAATAACATTATTAAATATTTAATAAACTTATCATCAGGGAAGTAGGAAAATTAATGCGAGTTTATGAAATATGCAAATAAAACAGTTTAATTCCTTTTTGTTTGGTTTAACCATAATGTTCTCAGGCATTTTTATCCCTAGTTTTAGCCGATGTCATACTCAGACTAAAATATATTGTACTTTTAGTCAAAAGTTTTATATATGTATTTTACGTAGTTTATCGATTATGAATGAAATGAATGAAATGAAATGAATGAATGAAAATAATTTATTCACTTAAATCACCTTGTGATATTTATGAACGTCAAAACTAAAATTAATATAGATCAATACAGACATGTCGTTGCAGCCACACAATCTGCTTTGTCCAAAGCATTACGTTATTGCAAAAAAATATAAAATAATTTTGCCGTCTGTCTGTTTCAATCTATAAACGCCTGTTTCCAAAGGGTAAGGTGTATGAGAAGAATACAGACAAAGAAACTCATACACTACTTTTTTTAAAAAAATCATTTCTTACAAATTGATAAAATATGAGCAAACTTGACAGATGCCAGCCAACTTAATACCATTAGAAATGAGGTAATTATTGAAACTAACATATTTAATAAAAAAAAAAAAACTTATTAATTACAGATTTAAGGTATTTGATAAGTGGCAAACCATCTTGATGATTATATATTTTAAATTTTATTTATATACATATTTGTTTTTTCTTTTAACATTTTCCGTAACTCTCAGGTTGCCTGGCAGAGATTGCAACGTAGCAATAAGGTCGCCTTTTGTGCATAATAATTTAAGTTTTCCTTTTTATCTGTTTGCTGTGATTGTTTTTTCTTTATGTACAATAAAGTGTTTTAAATTAAAATTAAATCAAAAAGTTTACTATAAGCGAATGTCTCCGTAAAAAGATTTTTCCATTAAAAGAGCGGTCGTCTTATTAACGATATTATTATTATATTATTGATTATAATCATAAAAAGTCTTGTTCCACATAAATTTATGTTTAATACTAAGATGAATATGTGGGACAGTTACATAAAGATCGATCAATGGACTTGTTAATAAAAATAATTTCTACATTAATCAGTCGTGTACCAAAGTATCGAGACCGATCATTCATCTCATATAAGTAGTAGCTCTCAATTTTATCTTTAGCGTGAAACAAACCAGAAACTGCAGACGAAGTTATTTATAATTGTAGTTTAATTATGATTAACTGACTCCATATTAATGGGGCAATCGAACAATTTCATACTAAACGCAATTCGAAAGATGGAAAGAAAGACTGGACTCGTAATCAAATTTGATTAGCGTTTTAGTATTACGCATTAAATGCCTCTATCCATAGAATTATAACTAGAACCGAAATATGAGCACGCAAAGTGAAGCCATTTCAAAGTAGACAATTTTATCTACTTACGTAGAACGTCACCGCAGGGCATCGCATCAAAATTCATATGTTTTTCGTAGGTTTAAATTTTTCCACAATTATATTATTTAGCAAGACTTTTTTGCTGATAAATGGTCGGTTATATTGTCTGTATGTTTGAAGTTTTGCGAGATAGATGTATGAATGTAATGTATATAATTAGCGTAACTGGTGAATAACTGTGTTAATTATACATATATTGAAATAAATAAATAGGGTAATTTCTTATAGCAGCAATATAATAGGTATAACTTACGGCGAAACGATTTTAAAGGGACTATCAGTATGCGTTATACGTCTATACCTACATATATGCATTTAATAATCGAATTGTTTGAATAAACGTATAAATACAATTAAAACAAGTACATACAAAAGATCTACAACACTCCACACCCGTGAGACATGTACTTATACCCATAAAGGTGATGACTGCTTTCCATCAGATGTCTCAGTTAACAGAAATGAAAATAGGAAGCCACTTAGAGAGTAGCGAAAATATCCATAAATGAAAATCATTTGAAAAAATAACAGAATTAATTTTTCATAGAACAATCATTTTCAGTAACATTTTAAGATTAACAAATATTTTATACGCCCGCTTGGCGCAGTGGTAACACAACTGCTTTCTGCGCGAAGCGTCGTGGGTTCGATTCCCACACTGGAAAAATATATTTGTAATTTACATTTGTATTTTTCTGGGGTTTGGGTGTTGTTATGTATTGTATGTATGTATTTACAAAAGAAAAGTATGTATATGTAATTTATTCCGTTATCTAGTTGCCATAACACAAGCTTCGGCTTAGCTTGGAACTAGATGGCGCTGTGTATAAATGTCCTGAAAATATTTTTATTTATTTATTTATAAATAACTAAAGCTAGTTAATTATTTCGTCCCGCGGTTTAAACGCGTAGTTCCCGTTTCTATCTTTCCTATCCTTTTTCTATTTTTAAGTTAGATCAAACTGAACACGGTGCAAAATTTAATTTAAAATCGGTTCAGTAGTTTAACGTGAGACGTTATTTATATACCTATAATATGTATTAAGAAAAAGATATTCATATAGAAAGTAATATTATGAATACTAATTTCTTCTTAAAGTACTTTAAAATATAGTCCAGTTAATGTTCTTTCGTAAGAGAATAAACATACCAAGTTTGATAAGATAATAAGATTTGACAATGTCCCAAATTTTAAGTTGCGAGCATATTTTAGTATGACGAGAAATAATACTTTTTTATTTTAAAAGAACAACTATAATTCCAGGCAAATTAGTTCTTAAAATAGAAGTAAGGTTACAATAATTCCCACAGAGCTAAAAATTGGTATGGTAGTTTTCCCATCCAAGGTAAATTCGACAGAGAATCGTTAAGGACTCGTTATAACGAGTTGCTATAGCAATAAAAGGACCCAAAATATTTCGACTTTCAATGTCGTAAATGTTCACAAATCTGAAGTGAAAGTTTATATTATATACTTAAACTTTTAAATTGCATGGTTTTATTTTGTTTTTAAATAAGGAGTCATTACGTACGTCTTTTAAAAGCGCATTTTCAATTACCTATGTTAAACATAACTGATTCAATCTATATTGTAATAAATGACATCACTGCAAAATCAACTATCTACCTACGTAATAATTCAGTTAATAAACATATTAACTATATTGGCTATTCAGTCAATATAGTTAATATGTTTATTTTGGCTATATTGTTGGGTACAGCCTATTAGCTAAATTCACCGTATTGACTTGACTTAATGGTTATATTGACTAAATATAATATTGGACCTAATGTTGGCTAGTCCTTTGGCTACATTTGCCATAATGTTAGCTATACTGGCGTGGACTATAAACTTTGACCCTCTCTTACAGTTTTCATTTTTTTTAAGATGTATTCTGCTATTCGGGGCGGGGACAAATCCAACCAATTTTGGAACCACGAAAGTTGGTCTAGCCGATCTCGAGTTTTAAGTGCTGTAACGAACCCGTTTTTGTCTTTTGTACAGATATTCAGCAAATATATTGGCCATAATGTTGGTCATATTGGCCATATTGGCTATAGTCCAGTCATTTTAGGCATTTTATACCCCAATCTGCGGAAAAATTCCTAGTGAGCTGAATTTTTGTATACACCTTTATTACGGCGTTATTATGAAGTTGTGAAAAATCGACATCGATATCGTGTCGGCTAAAAAAATTACAGAGGTCAAAAGGTCACGAAAATCAGTTTTTTGCAAATATTTCGCGACCTATTGCTCGGACGTCAATAGAGGTCATTATAAAAATTGTTCCTCATAAAATTGTCTACAAAAAATTTTTCTTATAGTTTTTCTGTAAAATTAACGGTTTTCGGATTATAGTGCTGAGAAAGTGGCGAAGCGACTGTATTGTGACGATGCACTCGTTTCCTCACCACCTTCCAGGTAGAATGCAAGGCGCGTTTTTTTACATGGTTTCCCCCATATGCATAATCCATGATATATAATGAAAGATTTTTTTAATTAACCGTTAGTAATTTTTTATCAAAATTTTGAAAAATACCAAAAAAAATAAATTTTCGCGAATATTTTTTTTTTATTCATTGTCAATATTTTCAGCTTCACTATCGTTAATGGCTACTGACAAAATATCAAGTGGAGTTATTTCTTGATTTAAATCTACATCTACAACATTTTCATCATTTGTTGACTCTGTGTTTAAGCATGACTGGCCACGGCAATGCCCACAAACTTTTGAGCATCTCATTCCAATTTTTTTGCATCCACATTTGCCGCCACAACCTTTTGTACAATTACAAAAGATTGTATTCAGTAGTTGATCGGGTGCTGGTGGTAATAAAGTCATTATTGGATGCAGCATATCATTTTTTAACTCCCAACCCCACTGTTCCGGATCGATGTCTCTTCCTAGCCCGGTTTGTATTTGGTAATATACTCGAAAAATATGCTGTTGAGCTGCTGAAGAAGTAGGTGGTAATGAAGGAAATTTTACAGCTGTACTTTGTCTTGTTAACTCAGTCTGACTGGCAGTAGAAGGTATAAAGGGACGGGTCTCGGAATAATGAAATACGAAACATCTGCCAGTGAAGGCAATAAAGACTTTGCTTTGACTTGACTTTGAATGAGATAAAGACGTCTTACTAAAAACCTAAACCTCTATACGATAAATATGTCTTTCTGGAAACATCTAAATGTAAAATAAAAGATTTAGAGACACACAAACATTACTAAAAAGCAATAGAGTTTACGCCTTGGTGTACGGTATACAATACCGTATGCGAGTGCATTCTAGCCACTTTCTCAGCACTATAATCCGAAAACCGTTAATTTTACAGAAAAACTATAAGAAAAATTTTTTGTAGACAATTTTATGAGGAACAATTTTTATAATGACCTCTATTGACGTCCGAGCAATAGGTCGCGAAATATTTGCAAAAAACTGATTTTCGTGACCTTTTGACCTCTGTAATTTTTTTAGCCGACACGATATTGATGTCAATTTTTCACAACTTCATAACAACGCCGTAATAAAGGTGTATACAAAAATTCAGCTCACTAGGAATTTTTCCGCAGATGAAACCTAAAATGACTGGACTACTATATTAACGCTCACCACATCCGTAAACCAAGCGAATATCCAACATCATAACTAAAACTGTTACTTGCGTCAGCTAAAATGAAAATGTACTAGATATTTGCACCAGGAAATTTATAGTTAGCATATTATATGTGGGTTACGATAACATGTTCGAACGACCTTGTCATAGTTAAAAATATATGGAACAGTGTTCAGTATATTCTGTGATGTGAATTTTTAGATTCGAATAAAATCAGAATAAAGCTATTTTGGGATATTGATTGACAACTTTCAAATTTACTCTGTGTACGATGTTTTTTGTTCCATAGGATTTTCTTAAATTTTCCTGGAGCATCAGTAAAAAATTATTGAAAATTCCGTTGTTGTTTTTTTCAACATTTCTCTGATGCTTTGCTCCTATGGGTCGTGGGATTTTATATAGCCTGCATTCCTCGATACATGGACTAACCAACACATGAATATTTTTTCAATTAGAAACACTAGTTTCCGAGTTAAGTGCGTTGAAACAAACTCTGCATCTTTAAATATTCAATTTACAAAAGTAACTATAGTCCAATAATTTGCTTAGTTAAGAGCTTTTAGCCTTCCTTTTACGCCTTAGCCTAGCCCAAGTCTAGACAGACCAACCCCGACACTAATATTATGATTTTCGTTACTCTGTCACGCTAAAACTACTAAATGAATTTGTTGATATGTGGCATGCACCCTAGATTAAGACATAGGATACTATTCATCCCAGTATTGCCCCGGGCACGAAATTACGCAAGTAAAACGGGGCACAAATAGTTATATTATAACAATATATACTAGGACATCGTTATTGAATGCTCCTATTTCCCGATACACGTCAATTAATTATTGTAAATCACGAGGTATCTGTCACTGTTAGCATCTCGCTACTACGATACTATTGATTGATTGTCGATCTATGATACGAAATTGACTACACACGTATACTCACTCGTTCATTTTCGAATGATTTCAATTTGAATGTTTGTAAGGAACCTCAATTTCGTTTGTTGTTTTGTCTGATCTATCTCATCCTCATAGTTCTCAATAGTTAGTCGTATTTAGTGTAATAATATGTATATTTGTGTATGGATGTAATATATAGTATATTTTGTCTAGTTGTATATGTTATGTTAAAGCGTAATAAATTATTTATAAATAAATAAATACTCCCTGCGGAGGGCTACATTTAAAGTCTCGCCTCGTTCAAACTAATAAATATTACTTATAGGTGTACTCATAGTTTCCCTGTTCTTCTAAAAGTCATCTAAAAGGGGGATTAATAATAATGTCTAAACTGCACGAATGCTAAATGCTTTTAGTTAAATTTTAAAGTAAATTAGAAAAAAAATTGTACTAGGCTTCATATAGTAACACTTAAATCATCATGGTATTACAAAATAACCATTTACCATCGGTTCGGAAGACAGAAAATAAAACGTTATCCCAAATCCTGTGTCCAAACACACCTTAAGAGTATCGATTAGAAGCGCTTATTCATCGCAAGGGCGCGCCTTAATTCTAAGGCTTTATAGCTATAGCTGGGAAGATATACGCGTATTTTTTTTTTTATAATATGAAGAGGGGAGACGAGCTGGACGCACTCCTGATGGTAAGAGTAACGCCAGCCCATAGCCAATGCAGTGCTACCCGGAAATTTGCTATAAAAGCTCGACTCCGGGCAGGGGTGCACTACACCGACGCTCCCCGCTTTGAGTCATCAGATGTTAAGACTCATTAGCCCAGTAATTTCTCGTATTAAAGCATCTATAACTAATCATACATTGAAATTATAAAAATATTAATTCGGTTATTCTTGACCGAAAACTCAATATCTTAATCTAATTTAAGTAAATCGGACTAACTTTAACATGTGGAACACTAGCTGCGGCCCGCGACTCCGTCCGCGTGGACTTTCTTATGAATTATGTATTTATTTAAATACAACATTTCACGCGAAAACTGAAACTCAATATATTTAATTTTTAACCTGGTCCAACACATAGTACATTTTCATCCCGGTATTGCCTTACAACGCGAACTATACAGACAAACCTGAGCGGTAGAACTAGTGCATGTCCAAGTATATTATTATTAAATACAGCAAGTGCAATTGTTTGCAAAACACATCGTTTTACCGTCTACATTTTCACGGGAAATTAACATACAATGATACATACACATTACACACTAAACGACGAACACACGAAATAAATTGAATGCGCTCAGTTTTTGCCGCGAGAGGACTGACCTCTTTAACCTACATCCTTAAAGTAATGTTACATTTGCTTTATTATAAACTAGCTTTGCTCCGCGGTTCTACTTGCATTTATGTATGTATTATACATATAAACCTTCCTCTTGAATCACTCTATCTCATTAGAAAACTGCATGAAAATCGGTTGAGTAGTTTTAAAGATTTAAACATACATAAGGGCAAACGGAAGCAAGCGACTTTGTTTTATACTATGTAATAATGACTAGGTGTGCCCCCCGGTTTTACGCTTTTAGTTTCCATTCTCGGGGCAATACCGGGATACAAATGAGAGTATGTGCTAATCTAGAATCTTATCTGCCTTCATGCACAAATTTTAGCCAAATATATTGAATAGGTTTTGCGTCAAGAAGTGACAAATCTGTAGTCAATCTCAAAGAGTAAAAAAAATTAAATGCTTATTAAAATCAGTAGGTAATTGATTTGCAAATGATCTTTAGCCCGGTTAAGGTAAACATATAATAATTATTATCGTAGCTAAATATGAATAATTTGCTAACGACTATAAGATGTTATGTAATATTTAACTTAGAGCTATTATTTCAGTTGTATCTATTATATAAAAATGGATCGCAAAATGTGTTGGTAAGCGCATAACTCGAACAGCTGAACAAAAAGGTACCCTACAGCTAGTAGGGATTATACCCTAAGCCTTCGAGAAGGATAGGTACAGTGTGAATGAAGTCACCTTGGGCCTAGTTATTAAATCAATTACGTGTTTCTAGCCAATTGTGCCGCTAGTTTTACCCGCGTAAATCAGGATTTACGCAAAAAACAGGTTTTTCACCACCGGAGCAACATTGCGCCTTTTTTAAGTAAGTTAGGTACATTTTTTATGTTTATTTGGTACGGTTTATATGTACGCGTGCATAATATATGTGAGCGAAGCCGGGGCGGGTCGCTAGTAGTATTACAAAACAATTATATACCACCGGTCGATTAGCGAGTCCTTGACGAGTGAGGCATTTATATGGAATTTCGCGTAGTTTTCACGAATTAGCGCGCCTCAGTTAGCTCGCGAGTTTTGTTAACTTCGCTCCGAATTAAGCGCGCTCACTAATTACTTGTAAAACTAACGTGTATCATTAGGCCCTTACATTCACACGACTATAGGATATTTGTTTGTTTGTCTAGTCTAAAATTGAACAACAGATTTTGAAAATTATAAAAGGGTGTCGGATCTGGATTGGGCCATGATTTCGACTGGCTGTATACAAGTTACATCTTAACTCGAATTTTCAACTTTAATGCTTATTTCATATAAACTTAGTCTGTAACAAAATGCATTACAATCAGTTTAGTAGTTTATGCGAAGCTGATGTACAGACCACATTACTTTGCTTTAATATAGTAACCGTCACGAATGTTTAGCGATTGACGAGAATAGCTGCGCATCGGTAGAATCGCGCTCGTTGGTGCGAGAAAGACAACACGACTGGGACAACCAATCAAGGCTCGCGCACCCGACAATCACGCGCCCCGCGCGCCGCACCGCTACCTCGATACCTTATTTTTGACTTCTGCGCAGGTTTCGTTCACCCCTAAAGGTAATTGACGGTTACTATAATAAGTATAAATTGAATGCAAATTTTTCACTTCGAAAGTAGGTTATAAACATTTATCGTAAGGAAAGTTAATCGATTTTTCACAAAAAACTGAAACGGATGACGAAAAATTTTACCCATTGCGATAACAAGTACTATGTAGTTTAAAAAAAGCTAAACCTATATAGTTTGTTTAGTCAAAAAATTATATAAAAATGTCGTAAAATAGGTAGGTATATATACCTATAATAAAAAAAATCTTTTCTTTCCTAGATGCAGAGAAAATCCCTCATACTGAGAAATATCAAAAACTTAAATGCATTGTTTAATTTTTTATTAACATTTTTGTTTTGAAATAACAACATTCCTACTAAGTACATAAAAACCAACTTTGAATAAAATGATGACTCAAAATAAATTACTTATCAAAGATTTGTATCTTAATAAACATTTCAAGATCAACAAACTATCTTAATTATATTTTTGTTTTTAATTATATTAAAACAAGGATTCGTCTGTTTGTTCGTAATAAGGTACTTTCAAGTAATATTAATTAGCCTATATCAATTCTTATGAACATGATATACGAAAAAAAGTCTAAATATTTTCGTGTTTAAACATGCAAAGGTTTTAATATTATTAGTCAGCTAACTCCATACCTGATTTTATTGAAATCGTTCCAGCCGTTTCGACGTGAAAACGTAAGAAACATTCGCCTTTCTATGAATCGTAGATTCTAATCGTATACAACGCAGTACTTTTATATAAACATTGCATATAGCTCCATAGAAAAATCTCAATCTACCTTCAAACATAACAAGATCATCACTCACCTCCTTCAACGACATTATCCGATACAGATAA
>JADANM010003811.1:8950671-8975887 GCA_026213755.1 Eurema hecabe | reverse complement strand
TCGCAATGAGCAATATACCCCAAATACTTATAATTTAAGCACCATATACCTCAGTACCGTTAGCGCGCCGTAAACTCCGAGGATAAAACTAACCAAACAGTGTCTGCATGACATCATCTGCACGGATAAGGCGTGCTTACTTATACTGTGAATGCATTGGCTAAATATATGATGTTATTTTCGATTCGCATATCTATACTTATTACTTATATTATAAAGCTAAAGGGTTTTTTTGTTTTACGAGTTAATCTCAAGAACTCCTGGTTCGAATTGAAATATTCTTTATTGAATAGACCATTTATCGAGGAAGACTTTAGGCTACATAACATCACGAAAATGTGGGAAAAAGGGAAAAAATATTTATCTTTGAGGGCTTCCGTTGCGTGCACGAAACTAATGATATAATTAAAACAGAAGTTCTTTAAAATATTATTTAAAATAAAATTAAATAAAGTCTTACTATTGTACTCTTTAGTTTTAAAAGAACATCTATTACAGTTTTTTGCCGGTTCTTCTCTGTAGAAACCTTTTTTCTTAGAAAGCCCGACAATGCATTCGGCAAGTGAAGCTTTCCTTAAGTAAAGTTGATGGTCTTACCATCAAGTGACAGTATAAAAACAAAGTATCTTTCTCAAAGTCCCTATATTCCTATGTATGCTTAAATTTTTAAAACAACGCAACCGTATGCGGTCTTTTTTAAATAGATGAGAGTTTTTAAGAGGAACGTTTATATGTATTATCATCACATAGTATAAAATAATGTCGCTATCGCTGTCTGTCTGGCCCTATGTATGCTTAGATCTTTAATACTACGAAACGGATTTTGATGCATGATTTTTAATAGATAGAGTGATTCTTAAGGAAGGTTTACATGTATAAGACATGCACGGTATAGTAGAGACTGATAAATTTAGAGTTGACAAAAAAGTTGTGAACGTTCTGTAGTTGCACCCGTGCGAAGCAGGGTGGGTCGCTAGTACATGCATTTAAGCGTGGGGCGAATCGCTAGTTATAAATAATTCATTACATACATAAATTTTATTTTTCTAGACAAACATCAATGATTTCAGGACAATTTTTATTGAGCAATAAAAAAAAATTCAATTGATTAGCTCATGGTTACCAAATTGTCACCAAAAGGTCAACGACACATACGTGAGGTGTTCAATAATGAGTCATACGTTTTTTTTACTTCTCACTACATTGAGTACGTACTTTTAAATTTACTTAATTGTTGAAAAATCATTCAAACAAACGACAGGTTACTGTATACCCTGATCAACTACTTTCTTAATTAAAAATAAAATTTATAATATAGTTTGTAAGGTTGGGCTGAAGGTTATTTCGGACTAATTCGTCATACTGCCTTATCCTTGCAGACACTTCCTCAAATGAGGTGGCTCGGTTGCTCGTTAGCCCCGTATGTTGTAAAAAAACGGTAGTCCTATATGACAGTTTAAGACGATAACCGGCGTACCAATAACCGAAGCTATGAAGACCGCTAAAGACAGACGTGGAGTAATCTCATACTAAATAGACACAACCTTGAGCAATGAAGACGCCGATGAAGAATAAATAATTAAATATTTCAGGACATTTATACACAGCGCCATCTAGTCCCACGCTACGCAGAACTTGATTTATGACAACAAGATAACGGATACATTACATATACATACTTTTCTTTCGTAAATAAATACATACAATACATAACAACACCCAGACTCCAGAAAAATACAAATGTAAATTACAAAAGTTTTCCAGTGTGAGGATCGAATCCAAGACCCTTCGCGCAGAAAGCAGTTGTGCTACCACTGCGCCAAGAGAAACAAACAAATCGGGTTGCTTGCCTATATCTGTCCCCTATGTTAAAAAAACGAACTTACCGTAGCGGTCGCGGATGCGTCGTCGGGCCTTAGCGCGTGCAGCGAGCCCTCCTGCGTGTCCGCGAACGCGCGCACGGCGGCCGCCGCCTCGCGGTATCTTCGCCACAATTCCACTGCTTTGTGGTACCTGTGCGGACACCACAATATGATATCGTATTTTGTGACTCAAAATAATAGATTATAAAGTGTATTGGTTATGTAAAAAGAGCGCCTCTCGCCATCAAACGTAAAAGTTTGGCGAGTTTAGTTAAATGTGAAATATAATCTATGTTATACATTTCTTGCAAAATAAATAAATAAAAAAAATAAAAAATATAGCTTATACGTAGCGCCATCTAGTAACGACACAGTAGAACCCGCTTAAGAGGTTTTCTCAGAAGAGGGTTCCCAAAAAAAAAAAACCAAGAAAGGGTATTATTCGGGAAATGGAATATAATACGTACTACATAATATTACTAGTGCATTTGAAGATTTAGGTATATAAAGGACATACAAATATATAATTAAAATTTGCGGCTAAATTAAAGCTTACAGCCTCATACGCAAATCAAATCGGACAAGTTCGAGTTGTACTTCAATTTGAATAGCGTTTCAGTGTTCCGGCATAAGGACGAGTACTATCTATCATTGAAAAAATTATCTATAGAAAATATTATCTACTTTACTATTTTACTAATTGATAATATTTAATTTTCTAACCAATACCATGTACGTGTTTCGAATTTTTAGAGCACCTATAATTGAGTGGGCAATTGCTAATTTGCTGGTGCGAGACTGTAGGAGTCGGTCACGAATTGTTGTCCTGCTTGTTGGTGCTCATAAATGAATAAATGAATAAATGAATAAATGAATATAACAACTCGTATAGCCTGGTGTCCTGAAATACGGGCTTGTAGCCTAGCTTAGGCACCAGACTCAATACAAGTGCTAAATGTATTTAAATTATATTGAATAATGTACTGTGATTGATTGTATTGAATGAATAAATATTATTATTATTACTTAGAGGCCTATGTCCAGCAGTGGACAGCCATAGGCTGATTTGATTGATTGATTTGGGGGGAAAAATTAATAAAATAAAATAATAAAAAAAAATTAAAAATATTATAATGGGAGTTAAAGTATTTTTAAGAAAAATATTATTTTATAGGGGAATAGTATTGTGAAAGAATTTTGAAAAATATTGAAAAAAAAAATATTTATAAAGTAAATTTAATTTATTTTATCTTGTGTATCAGAGTTTATTAAATATTATATTTAGGAAAATATATCTCGAATTTAAAAGAGATAATTAATGATAGCTTACTTGTCGCATAGTTGTGTGAGGTTGGAGCACGTGTGCTCGTACGCGGCGGCCGCGTCGTCCAGCTGGCGGCGCAGCGCGGCCGCCACGCCAGGCTCCGCACTCGCTTCTAGCGGCGCCGCTGTCTGACGCAACTCGCCGACTAGCTCGCCGCTGCGACGCGACAGCGATTCGCTTAGCGTCTGCGAAAGTGGAAGACAAACATATCTTTATTCAACTAGGCTTCATATAGCAAAACATTTACCACCAGGTCTGAAGACAGTTTCGATGTAGGCTCTGATAGTTGTTCTTTTAAAAATAAGATACAATATGCAATTGCACAACAAATCAACAATTTAACAACCGTCCTGCGAGAGAGGATGACGTAGTGAAACAATTTTAAGTTTAAAAATTTTTGAAACTGCAGATAATAATAGATAGTTAAGTGTGTGTGATTTGCATACGTAATTTCTTAAAGGAAATGTTACGTTGACATTACATCAGTATACAATATAAAGAATAAATTATACATCAACATACCTCGAGTCGCTCTGTGGCTTTGAGCAAGCGGTCATAGTCCACTTGTCCTTGAACAGTCAGCAACTCGACCATGTAGTCGGCTTCCCTGACCGCGCCTTGCACCATCTCCAGCTGTCGCTCGAAACGTCTCCATAGCTGCAGTTTATTCCGCAGTCTAACGCTCAAATCGTTACACGCAGCTTCCAACTCCGCGTGAGTCTCTTGCAAAGCAGATATATCCTTCTCTATGCTCGTTGGAGATACACATACGCGGAGACTAATCGGCAATGTATGCAGTGCCTGTCGCAACGCTAGAATATCCTTCCATTGTATCGCTAAATCTTCTAGAAGTTTGTTGCAGTTTTGAGTAGCTCTCTCCACCACATCACTCCCTAAGCGTTCCGCGGCTTCGCATTCTTCTAAGGTCAAACGAGCACGTCGCTGACCTTTCTGAATGCGGATAATACCAGCTTGAACTTGAACTATCTTCTCCTTGAGGAGCAAACTTCTTTCTAGCTCTTCGGATATTTGATCGTCTAATATACCGGATTGGGATAGGAGAGCTCCTAGACGCTCTGATTCCGCTGTTGGTAGCAGACTCAATCGTCCGAGCTCATTCTGTATGCGATCGATTCTACTGGTCATAACTTGCAGCCTTTCTATGTAAAGATTCAGCTCATCTTCGCTCTTTATGACACCTTTAAGACCTTCTAAAGCTCCACGAAGTTCCCTGATTTCATCTTCGAGTATGTTTAATTTTTCACCAGATGAAACGTCTCGGTCCGATATGTTTTGAATGGCCGACGTGTGTATGTTATTTATTCTCGAAGACAAATCTCGCCACTTATCCTCGACCTTGGAGAAGAATTGACGCTGTACCATCTCGTCGGATATTGGCAAGATTTCTAACGCCTTTTCAAACTGAATGCCACATTCGTTTTTAAGATTATTGTGGACTTCGTGTTGAGCCTTCAATTCCCAGAAACGTCTCAGATTACTCGTTGTTGTTATGTTCTCGGGAGTTATTAATTCCAGTTCTCTATTTGCTAAATTAACCCAAGCTTCGATCCTGTTAATCAAGTGGTCGTATGTGAACCAGTTCTCCTTAAAATCTGTCAGTCTTATTAACCAAAAGTCTATATCTTCCTGAAGTTTGAGTAGAGTCTCTAAGGCGCCAGAACACTCAGATTCCAGTCCAGGACAGACAATCAGATTTTGTAGACCTTCAGTAATAGATAGTAATCGTAACATTTTCGCGTAATGGTGAGAGACATCGAGGCTTATGGATTGATAAAGATTTATATACTGTTCGTGATCCATAGAAGTTACGTTAGTGAGGTCGGGAATTCTTTGTTCTGCTACTCGCAGCCATTGAAGTTCCTCTTTCATGCCTTGATCAAGGACACTCCATCTTGAAGCTGCTAAGGTCATTTGTTGAGCACGACCTGCTGCTCTATCTATTATTGTTGTTGCTCTATCGTGCAGTGAGTGATGCAGCGATGCGAATTTTGCTCTCGTCTCATTATCTAAATTATCCTCCAAAGACTCGAGTATAGCTCTGCAATGGCTGAGGTTCACGAAGAATTTCCTGTGTTTCTGTATCTCTTCGTGAAGATGGTCCAGATTAGATACAATTATTTTACCATCAAGCAAAGCTTCCGCCACATCGGTTATTTGACCGAAGTCTTGTAAGGTTTGCTCGTATTCTTCTGCCAATGATGCCAATTGCAGTAACCGATCCCGTTCAGTGTTAATTGTATTTTCAATTTGTTTAGTGTCTTCATCACATGTGTACAATTTAGATGGGCATTCCTTCTTAGGATTAGTTTCAAGTAGCTCGCGGTATGTTTTGAACATTTTCTTAACATTATTCGCGTTATCGACGTTATCGGTTTCAATTTTATCTAATCCATCTAATTTTTGAGTTGTTGGCATATCTACAGTTATTAAATCTTCTAATTTTATTCTTATTTTACCAACCGATTGGCTCAATTTCTCAATTTCATCAACGAATTTAAGCCATTCATCTTCGGTTTGTTTTATTTTAGCAATACTTTCATTGCTTAAATGGCTTACTGCGATCATTTGTCTAGTAAGGGTCTCAATTAAAGTAACAATTTCCTCATGGACCTCAGTTACATATATTATCTCCTTAAGATTTTGTACATGCTGTTCTAAGTCTTTGACTCTTTGAGCTTCATCAGTGACTTTAGAGCCAGAAGAAATAGCACCATGAATTTTGTATTGAATTTCTTCTAGCCAAATAGATATAGTTTCAATAATAACAATGACACTCTTTTCTACCTTTTGTGGATCTCTATTTTGAATAGCATTCTTTACTTCGTCTAATTTTGTACTAACCACTCTATCGTATGATTTCTCAACAGCTGGTTCTATTAGAGCTACAGCCATCGTGTCTTCGGAGAGCTTTTGGGGTTCATAAGTTGCTTGCGTGCGTTTTTCAAGACTGTCTAAGAGCTTGGCTTTCTCAGATTTAGTTTCCAAAAAGGTTTTAGATGGAGATGGCGATTTTGATTTAGATCTTTGAACAACATCTGAGTAGGTCGGTCTCGATTGCATTACTAACGTTTCCTGCCCGGATGGTACTACTGAAGGCTGGAATCGTGTGAAACCTTCATCAGTGGAATAACTATCTTTGCTTGACAGATCATCACTGGTAGGTGTAACGGATAAAGATAATTCAGCGTTAATGGGATCGGATAAACTTTCCGGTGATTTAAGAGGCGACTCAGCTTTTCTCTTTGCTTTCCGTTTTCTAGGTTTATGTTTATCACCTAATAATGTTTGCTGCTCTTCCATAAGCTGACGTTCGCTGTCCAGAAAATCGTTTGTAGCTTGTGGTATAGAAATTTGAGCTCTTAAATGTACCTCATAAGGTTCATCGGTCGATGTTGATATTGAATCTTCTGAATATACTCTGGGCGATGTTTGTTGTGTCGTATCTACTGTAACAACACGATCTCTTGGGCTTTCAGATTCTACTACTCTAGGTGTTGTTTGTTGCGCTGATTCTGTAGTGTTAACGGGCTCTTTAGCCTCTAGTTCTAGTTTAGGTACATCTTCAACAACAGGTAGTTCTTCTCTGGGTGTGGTTTGTTGCGTAGTCTCAATAGTTTCTACTTCTTTTCTTATAAACTCGTCAGGTCTTGGAGATGTTTGTTGGAAAGCATCTGTAGTCTCTACTTGTTCCGAAATCGTTGCCTTTTCTACTGTGGTTACTGGGGTAACGATTTCTTGTTTTTTCTGCGGCTGTTGGATTTCTTCCGATTGAGTAAATGAACTAATCATAGGCACTTCTGGAGTTTGAATACTCATGTCTGCTAACTCTAATTTATCGACCGGGGTTGTGCTAGTTTCTTGGTCCGTAATTTCTTGTTTGACCGTTTGAATTGTGGAATCAATTCTTTCAACTGTAACTTCTGTAGCCTTCTCATCGGACTGTACTTTTGGTGTAGGTGAAGTTTGAATTTCACGCGAGTATGTTTCTACTTTTGGCACATTTTCTTCTTCCTTAATTGGAGGAGTTGTCTGTGAAGACTTTTCATCAGGTGTCGATATATCTCTTGGAATAACTTGTGTCATAACTTCCGACTGAACCTTAAGTTCTGGGCTTTCAGTCCTACTTGTTTGCACCTGTATGTCAGATAAATCAATCTTTTCAACAACCATTACCCCCTCGTTGGTCTGAGTGTCCGCTTCTTTGTCTTCCCTAGGAGTTGTTTGAATAACTACCTCAGAAACAGGGGTAGGAGATGTTTGCAGATGTGTTTCAGCGGTATCGGGTTTGCTAGATGTTTCTACTTTTGGTTCTTCTGTCGGTGAAGTTTGAACAGAATATTCCTGAGTGGGAACTTCTTCAACCACGGGTACGGGGTATGTCACAGTAGTTTTAACCTCTTCTTTAACTAATTCTGGGCTACTGCCAACACATTCTTCAACAATTTTTACAGTGCTAACCTCAGAAGTTTCACTCATTGTGTGATAAGATTCTTCCTTTGGTGAGCCTGTGCTTATTTCTTGACCAGCTAAAGGAGACTTTAGAACTTGTGGTGATTCCACTGGAGTAACAGGTTCAGGTATCTTTTTCTTGCCTTTCTTACCTTTTACTTTTTTCTCAACTACCGGTTCAACGATCTTTTCTGACGGGGAACTAAATGGTTCATCTTCTGCAGTAGTTTCTATGGGATATTGAGTTTCTTCGCTAACTTGGTGATGCTTGTGTTTCTTTAGTTTTTTCTTTCCATCAGGAACAATGGCAACTTCCAAAGACGTATCTTCTGGTTCGTAACCTACTTGTTCAACTGACTTTCTATCAGAGTCTAAAGGCGACTCTTGTGCAACGGGTTCACTTGCTAATTGAGTTTCTAATAAATCAATCGATGGTTTGGGCGATTCAACAGGCGTTGATTCTGGTAATTCAACGTAATGGCTTAAAGATGAGCTCTTAGAGTCAACTAAGCTTTTATCAGTCTCTGAAGGTGTTTCAGTATCCAAAGATTCGCTTTCGCTAGTCTGATGTTTATTCTTCTTCTTTCTTTTTCGTTTTTTCTCTTCTTTATGATCATCTACAACTTGTTTTTGTTCACTAGAAACACTGGTAGTGGGTTGCGCCGGCTTTTCGCTTATAACTTTGACATCAAGAGGGAGATCTACATGTATGTCTTTCTTTACGAGCTGTGATTCTTGTGAATCAAATTTGTCAACTGACATATTTAATTCTACTTTTGGTTCGGTTTCAGTCGTAACACCTGTTTTTGTGATTGACATTGATATGTCTATGTTTTCGGAAGTTTTCAGTGGTTTAGTAGTTACGTCTTCAGTTTGCGTTGGTTTTTCAGGTTGTACTGTGTGAACGTTGTTGCGTTCGGCATCAATAAACATATTAACATTTTCCTTGATGTCCGTATGCAATACTGAAGGCAAAGGTTGAGACAGTTGACTATCGACAAACATAGGTTCTAACTGATTGTACGATACTTTCGGACTTTCCGCTTTAGCTTCCAAATTAATTTCAGAAACAATATTTTCAACCTTTGATGGTTCGACATCTATTGGCAATGGACTTGGCACTGGTTCTATTATAATTTCCTTCTTTAACTCTGGAGATGTAATAAGTTGTACGCTTCCATCAACCTTAGCAAGATTGTCACCGATGACGTCAGCGATTATATTATCTACCTCTGTACGGTCTATAATCGTTTCAGGAACAATGGTCACGTGTTCAGGCATATTTCGTGAAGAATCTTCGATTGATAACTTTTCTGGTTGTGAATGTTCTGGTAAGTCAGAAGAAATTATTGGTTCTGTAATTACCGTTTGCGTAACGTCATGTATTTCAATCTGAGGCTCCTGCGATTCTGGTTTATCTGAAGGTTTCATATCTTTTGTAGATACTGACGGTTCAATTGTAACATTTTCTGTTGAAACCTTGTTTTTCTCAAGATCATGTATTTGTGAAGTCATTTCTGTTTGAATAAATTGTACGTTTATATCGGTTTTTTGTGTTGAGTCGAGCTCAGATTTATTAATTTCATCTTTCGTCGCGGAGACTTCAATTGGCTCTTCTGGCTTTTTAATATCTTCGCTGACGCTTACATTTTCATGTATAATATTTAATACTTCAGGAATATTTGTAGGTACAGGTTTTTCAGCTTTATCTGTTTTTATCGAATCAATTTTTATAATGTCTGGTACATCGCCTCTCTCTTGAGTTTCTTTCTGATCACTAGGTAAAACTTCGTGTTTGACACGTTCACTATCGATTAAACTTGTTGTCATATCCTTAATATTAAACTGCTCGGTAACAGTCGTATGTGATTCTTTATGTGTAATATCTAGAGCTGTATCTTCTGAAGTGTGTGTTTCAGGTTTCGAAATAGAAACATCAATTTGACTAGTGATTGTTGAATCGGGAATAAATTCAACACCCGGTTCTTCAATTACCTTTTCAGTTACATGCTCTTTTCCATCAATGATTTCAATGTGGCGAATAATTTTAATACGTTTGGTTTTTAATCCCTCTTGTTGTAGGACATGAACAAGAGAAGGATTGTCTTGTGAAATAATTTCATCTTCTGGTTCTTCAATAACTTCTTCAACGACGTGTTCTTTACCATCAATAATTTGTATGCGTTTTATAACTATTTTTCTCTTTCTTAAAACTTGTACTTCATCTGTTTGAACCGGCTTATTTTCTTGCACTGCTAGAACGTTATTGTCATCAGTACTTGGAGTAACTTTCTGTACATATTCTTCTGTGACTTTATGTTTCCAGTCAGTCCCCGATTTCAATGGTAAGTCTTTTTCCTTTTTCTGTATATTGATTTCTTTGTCTTTTGATTTCAATAATATATCACTAACTTCAGGTTTTAAAATTTCAACTTTTTCTTCTTTTTGAGATGAAGTAATTATAGGCTGTGTTGTTTCGGATTTATCACTTTCAAAATCTTTAACTACTTCAGGCAATAATGGTTCAACTATATCTACAGGCGTTGAAGGTGGTGTTGTTATTTTTATTTCTTTTGGTTTTATTTTTTCTTCAATCACAATATTGGATATTCTATTTTCATCTAATGGCAAAGTTTCGTCTTCTGGCTGTGGTGACAGTTTTTGTGACATATCTTCTTGTTGTTTTTTAAGATCATCATTAATTATATTTGTTTCTAACAAAATATATTTTCCAGCTTGTGTAGATTCAGTTGTGGTTTTATCAAAAGCCACATCTTTCGGTTTCTCTTCTGAAGGTAATTTATCATCACGTAAAGGACTGTCAGAAGGTTGTTCGGGAGTTATTTCCTTGCCTTCTTTAGTTTTATCAGTTTGTGATTTCGTGGTAGATTTATGAATTGTAGAATGAGCAATTTCATTACCAAGCAAAAGCTTAGTCGCATTTACTATATCCAAATCCCTAGGTTTTTCAACAGTATCAATCTCAATATGATGAACAGTCTCTATTTTGCTATCACTTGCATCTTTAAGTTCTTTTGGAGATTTCTTTTCTTCTATGGCTACTTCTTGAATTGTTGTCAAATTTTCACACTCTACACTAGGTGTTTCCTCATGTTTCTTTTCTTCTGGCGCCATAGTAACAATACCTGTATTTTCTGTTTCAGAAGGAACATACTCGCCTTCAATTACTTCAAATGGAGTTACGTGAGTAGTTATATCGGTGGTTATTGTTGAAGTAGGTTCATATTCATCGCCCGAGTCTTCTATAACTTTTTCAGTCACGTGTTCTTTACCATCAATAATTTGTACTTGTTTAACTATTCTAATACGTTTCGTTCTTGTACCTTGCTCTTGTAAAGTATGACTTGTAACAGTTGGTTCATGTTCAATAATTTCCACATCATCTGGTTCTTCAATGACTTCTTCTGTGACGTGTTCTTTGCCATCTATAATTTTAATATGTCTGATAATTCGTTTCCTCATTCGCGTAATTTTTTGAGTAACCTTATGAACGACGGAGGAAACTCTAACGGATGAGGAATGAACTGTAGAATCTAATTGTCCTGTAATCTGTGAAATTTGTTCAGCACTTAGTGTTTTCAGTTCAGGGTCAACATCTATATTTCCTTCAATATCTGTGGTTTCAGTTTGAACCTTAGTTTGTAAATTACTAGGCAAGCTTTCTTTTTGTAAGAACTGCTCAACTACGCTAATTACTTCCGATTTTTTACTGGTGTCATCAGCAGGCTCTTGTTCCTGTGTTGGTGCTTTATCCGCTTTAGGTTCACTATAATCAGAAGGTTTTGGAGAATCTTCTTTGCGAGGTGTATGTGAGTCTCGCTTGAACTTGTCACGTTTTAATTTCTTTTTGTCATTATCATCGTTATCATCTCCTTTGTCTTCGGTTCCTTCAAAAGGTGTAGAATCTTTAACATTGATTGAAACTCTAGGTATTTGTTCTTCAGTAATTTCAACATTATCTGGTTCATCTATTATCTCTTCCGTTACATGTTCCTTGCCATCAATTATGACAACTTTACGAATGATTCGTCTTCTCGTTTTTACAATTCGTTTTGTGACTTGTTGAACCACGGCTGTGACACTTGATGATGATGTTTGAATATGTGGTCTAATTTCATTTTCTGCTATTTGTAATATATCATCAGGTTCGAGGCCTCGCTCTAGTGAAACAACCATATCTGGTTTTGAAGTAAATTCCTGAATTGTCACTTCTCCGCTTGGCAGTTCAGATACTATTTGTCCACCATAAGTTTGATATTGTACAGTTTGAACGCCTCCATCATCAAGGGTAGTAGTTGTAGATCCCTTGTCTCCAGTCATAGTTATTTGTGAGAAGGTCTGTTCCTGTGGAATGCCATCTCCGCTAAGTATTTCTGATCTTTGTTGCTGATTGTGAATAATTTGTTGTCTTGTAACAAGTGTTTTTCTTACTTTCTTAACGATTATTCTCTTGGTACCATCGGCGTCAACGACCACCTCTGTTGTAGTTTCGTCAGGTTCAACCATAACAGTTTCAAAAGATTGTGGTAAACTATGAGTGATGTTGAGTTCTGAATCTTTATGAACGTCAGTGTCCTTATAGTCGGCTCCTACGATCAGAGATTGCTCATTTGTTCTGTATTCCCTATAAACAGGTTTACTAGCAATTTCGATAGTTTCATGCCCATCAGAAATTGTTTGTCTTATTTGAATGTTTTCCAGCAGTTCTTTTTCACTGGATTTAGGCTCGCTTGTTTGAACCTCGATTTCCTTTGGCGGTGCGCATGTTAAAGAAACGTCATGCATAGATATTGGTTCGGGTTGACATATAACGGATTTGTCCGACATTGTTGGTTTATCAGACATTAAACTCTTTCCAGTTTGTGTTTCAATAGTCTCGGTTTCAACTTTGAGTATAACCGGTTCTTTAACATCGGTTTCAATTTGCGTTTTGTGACTTTCTTGCACAAACGGTTCCTCTATTATTGGTAGTTTTTCCGATTTGGGTTCTGTATCCGTACCTCGAGGAGTGACTACCTCTTCAGGCATGGAAGTCGAATCAATGGTCCTATCAGTCTGAGATATATCCTCCTCAATCACCTCTGGTGCACTTCTTATATGTAACAAAATATCTCTTAACCTTTCTATCTCATTAATGACTAGATTTCTCGTTCTTTCTAATGTAATTTTAGTGATATTCACTTTCTCCTTAATTTGACTAGAAACATCACGATCACTTGTTATAATAGATTTCAAAATAATTTCATATTCTTCATACTCTCTAATAATTCGCTCGTATATCTCAATATATCTTATAATAAGTTCTTCTGTTAGGACATCAGTTTGTTGTGTAGATTCTTGTAACTCATGATTAATTGTTTTTAACCAATTATCCAGTTTGACTATTTTTTGTTTTTGTTCCTCTATCTCAGCATTCTGCTTATCAAGTTCCTTCTTAGCGTCCTGGAACGTGAGAAGAATATTTTTGAATGTATTAAAGGCAATTAAAATATTTTAAGATATAAATATATTTAAAAGTAATGATATAAAGTTACCTTTCTTACCTGGATGGTGACCAGACCCTGGCGGGCTTGAACCAGCAATTTAGCAATCCTAGCTTTCATGACATTGAGATCCTTTAATAGACTTTCAACTTCGGCTTCCTGACGGTACTCCATGACTTTTCGCTCCAATATTTCGGCTGCTTCTTCACACTTGACTAGAATTGATATACCCTCCTGAAATTGTTTAGATGCCACATCAGAAATATGTTATTAATGTAATAACTAAAAATCTTCTTCATTAACAACAACCCCATTAAGTAAAATGACATTGACACATGGGGCTGATTGTTTAATTAAACTTTACGGTCACTTGTTGACAAACATTTTCTTTATATGTTTAACTATAAACACTGAACTATCAAAAAACACACACTTTTATACCTGAAGTGAAAAAATCATACGACTTTTTAAATCAGAGACTATTCTCATCACTTCGAGACGCCGCTTCGTTTCGATATTCGATTTCGTTCAATGGCTTAGCGAACTAATGCCCTACTGAGCTGTGCCAAACTAAACTCGAACAATATGGATGTCGTAATTCTTATGTAGGTAAATGACATCACCCACGGGGGTAAAATGCAACATGACCACATTGTTAATTTGCAAATTGATGACACGAGAACATAAACATATGTCAACGCTGATAAAGTGATGTGATTCATTCAAGATCGTATATATTTGTCAAGGTCAATGGTTTCACACGAGAACCAATTTGTCGGGACATGCTGAACGTAATATTTCATAGAAAATTTGTAATGATGTTTTTGAAATTTCGTTACCAATCCACAATAATAAGAATAAGTATATAACTAACAAAAAATCAAATATATCATACTATTAAAAAGTTTGTGGTTTTGCTTCAAAACAAAAGAATTATCTTGTAGACTTAGATTTAAGTATTTAAAATGTTTTACTTACAAGATAGAAAATCACACTATGACAAATTTTAAGCGCACGTTAGGTTTTATTACAATCCTCATAATATACTTATCGATGATGAGGCTGTTATTCACGTGTCTGACGTAATTTACAATTCTAGTTTTGTTTACATTGAGGCTCCAGAATGGTCGTGGATTATCACTACGTAAGCTCACTTAATGGTTATATTAAATGTTACGTACTACGATGTTAGACAACAATGAGGCACACCGGTAAACGGTTTTGTATGAAATAATCCCGATCATAATGAACGGTCAAGATGCCAAACCATCAAACATAAACAACGGGAAACATAAATCAATCCTAATGGCTTTAAAAGCATCAGTTACGGGGGAATATATATAGCTACGTAGAGAAATGTCGACATTTCGTAGAACAAATAGATGCACGAAACCTTGAGTTGATATGATATTTACAGAGGTTTAAATAATAAAAAAATATGACACGGTCTCGATGTAGCAAATTTGTGAAATGTTTTTATAATGACATCATTTGTATAGTTATAACTAAATTGAAAGCAACATTTGGTTTCGAGACCGAAATAGCTTGCATAGGGCGTCCAAGAGACGTGTTTTTCGAATGAGCACGTCCTATTTTAAATAATGAATTACGTCAACATACGAAAGGATTATACGATTGGGATAATGGTCCATGAAAGTCGTTACTTACCGTCAGACCTTGTTCCATTGCTTCTAGACTTTCATTCGGCAGATCGGTTAGATTAGCCTGTACGATCTTCACTTCTTCAAGCAGAGTCTCAATATCGTTAGATAAATCATCCTGAGAACACAACTCTGTATTAGCCACACTCGATGCAACTATATAGTGACGTAGGATTAGCGCATGCCAAAATAGATGCCAAGATAATGTGCTCGGGGAAAAATAACGTTTACGCTACCTGAATGGATGCAAAAATAAGATTTGTATTCCACGTGAGAGTAGTTTTTTAGTTAAAGGAGCTCATGCATGGAATATGCACTACAAAGGACATTTTGGCATTGTTTAATCCACGTCAAAACTTAAAAGCACACTGATTGCACATACTGTTACCAACATCAAGTTATTTGATATTATAACTAAAGAACATGATGTCGATAACAGAACATCGAAACAATTCACAACACAACAACGAAAGAAAAACATTATTTTATTATTGGCATGGCATGCTATTTCACGCTTAATTCATTCCGTTAAACATCAAAATTTAGGCTTAAAACAAAATAGTGTACCGTATCGATCTAAAACACAAACTTCTTGAAATTAACAATGAATTTCGCTATATAAAGTTTAGAATACAATTTTGAAATTAACAACTAATACAAATTTAAATATACGATACTGTACACATTTTAATAAGAAAAATCAATTGAAAAACATTAGAAACATATGTATACCTGAATCTGAAATCGTATCAGTCAAAAGAATGGTACCCAAGCTATTTATCTATGTGTAGCTTTTGGTATCTATATAGGTTTGGCTCGAGTAATCGACCGATACCTTCACACATCTACGTGTAACAATTTTAAGCCCAAAACTAAAGCATCTATAAAAAATTAAAAAGCGTCAGTAATGACGTTCGTCTTGTAAAATCAAAACTGGCAATGTTTAAATATTTAAAGGGTATTTATTTCTTTATATTGCCGTATATTCTACATTAAATAAAACAAATATAATTATCGTAATTTTATTTATTAATGCAAGAAAGATAAAATGTTAATTGACTAGACATGACTAGAGAATTGATAGCACACATTGTAACAAACGTAAATGCGTAGACTAGAAAAGCTTACAACGATTGCCAAAATTTGGCTCTACAAGACGATCGACAATTGACATATTATTGTACAAATTTTTTGCGATGCGTGAAATAATTACTTTCGTGATAGTATCATGCCAAACGTAAAATATAAAATTGAAAATTGTACAATACGACTGTAGATCAGTCACCTTGGTCATCATCCGGACTTCTTCCTGGGCCGGCTCCTCCTGTGTGGGGTTGGGTGGGGCGGCAGGTTCTAAGGTAGGGGTTGTTAGTATATCCTCTGACGTGCTGAAACCTACACACGATACGTCTTCGCTTTCCAAACCTAATAAAGAATCTGTAGGGGTTTCAGAACTTAAGAAAGACGTATGGTCTTTCCAACTACAAATACCGCCGGGTAAATCCATCGAAATGTAGTTAGAATCGAATGGTGAGCCACAAGGTTCGTGTTGGCCTTTCTCCTCCGTATCGGAAGAGTGGCCAGACCCACCACCTGGATCGCGATCCTTATCATTATCATCCCTAACTTCAGTTTCACTAATAGTATCGGGGGTTTTTGATACTTGTTGTTTTTGTAAGAAATATTCGCACTCCGCATCGTGATACAAATGTTTATCTGTCCAGAACGAACGCTCGTTAATAAGATTTTGTTCTAACGACATGACAATTTCCATCTCGTTATCTAATACTATGTTTTCCGTTATAGGCTCCTCTATTATTTCACTTGTTTCATTATTGTCAATTACGCTTACAGAAGAAAGTTTTTCTATCATAAGTTTTTCTGCGTCATCAATGATATTTTTGCCTATCCAGAAATTATCAGTTTTCAGACAAGTTAGGGCATCACTGTTAGTAAGGGTCGTTATGTTAGAAGGAATTGAAGTATCGGTTGTTAGATCTTGTTTACAGTTTTCCGTGTCATAATCAGACAGAGCCTGTTTTTCAATATCAGCGTGGACCTTTGTTTTTATCGATTCTTCTGTCTTTATTTCGTGAAGAAATGATACTGTTTGTTCAGACCCATTCACAATGCCTTGGTCTTGGTGATAATCTTCAGGCTCTGGTGATGCAAGAGAAGGCGTTATATTTTCCATTATTTCATCATGTTCATCAATCGATTCAGTATCTGCCAATTCTTTAGGAGTAACGTCACTTGCCAATGAATTGTCATTTTCTGGAAGTAGCATTTCCTCAATCTCTCTTTGCAGATCCGCCATTTTACATTCTAAGGACTGTTCTTCAGACATCTTATCATCAATTTTGGATGTAGAAGATTCGTTTAAAGCTTCAGATACATATACTACTGGCTTATCAACACGATTTTCTTGAGGAATATCTATAGCAACATTTTCAGACGTTTGAATTACAACATCATGGTCAGGTGACAAATTGACTGTTATTGTTTCCGATAAATTATTTAATTCATTGATTAAGCTAGTATCTACTTTCCAGAATTGTGCGTCGGAGTATAACCTTTCTTTTACAGGAGTTTGAACTGATTCAGGTGTTGAAACAGATGTTTTGCTGAGTTCAGTAATATTAGCTTGTGGTGTCAAGGTTTCAACATCAGTTACTGTAACATTATTTATAATGGTACTATCTGGAATTTCAGAAGGTGCTCCGTCAAATGTAACAGATTGTATAATATTGGTTGTTATAATTGGGGGTTCTTCTACGAGAGAATCGGTTTGTTCAATCAATTTTTCAACATCTGGTAATGTTACATTGTTTATAATGGTACCATCTGGAGTATCTAAATTTGATTTATTATATGTAACAGATTGTATCACATCAGTTGTTATCAGTGATGGTTCATTTACGTCAGTGACTTCTGTTGTAGCTTTCACATTTTCAGATAATATTTTTTCAGATGTTACATTTTCGGGTGTTACTTTTTCAGATGTCACATTTTCAGATGTTACATTTTCGGATGTTACATTTTCAGATGTAACATTTTCGGATGTTACATTTTCGGATGTTACAATTTCAGATGTTACATTTTCGTATATTACTTTTTCAGATGTTACATTTTCAGAAGTTACATTTTTGGATGTAACATTTTCTACATTGGTTTGAACAGAATCTAGAGATTCCTTTACTTGACTAGGTGATTTCTTATTTTTCTTCTTTTTCTTTGACTTCTTTTTGCTGTCATTATCGTCTGATTGAATGTTCGGGATATCTTCAGTTTTAATTTTTTCACATGACTTTGATGTCCGGTTCGTCTCTTTTTCCTTAATTTTGTCTACAGGCGCACTACTCTTAGTTTGATGATCTAATTTATCTCTAGATTTAGACGAACGACCTTTCTTGGCTTTTGGAATGGTTTCTCTTTCATCTTCTGAAGACAGTCGTTGAACAGATTCTGTTTCATCATTTTTAAGAGTATCTAAAAGCGCATCAAATCTGTTTTCAGATTTGTCCCGAGTACTCGTTTGCTGGACATTAGAAACTGATGGTGATCGAGGGTCTCTTGATCTAGAACGTGAACGTCTACTTCTTTCAACAGTTATAAATCCTTCATCATCAATTGCCTTCTGGGTTTTAGGATGATCTGTATCTGTTTCTTCGACCAAAATAATAGGAGCAGTTTTATGGTGTACGTTTACAGGTTCATTAATATCTTTCTTTGATACTACGTCAACTATAGGACAATTGGTTGCTACTATTTTTGCCCAAGAGTTAGCTGTTGACGTTATTTCAGTTGGACTTTGGGTCAATTCTGTATCTACAATAATACTATCTTCTACCCACGATGTTAAAATAGGATCAACCTTTTCTGAAACTTGTTCGGGCTCATGTTGTTTTTCAATTGGCAATAAGCCTTCAGCAACCACTTCCGCATATGATTTGTTATCTTCCATCATTTTAAGCCAAACATTTTCATGTTCAACATTTGTTGTGATCAGAGATGCTTGATCGGTACTCAATTTTTCAACAACTTCAGGTGACTGTTTTGTTTCAATATCGACTTGCTTGTGAATTTTCTTTTCTGGTGTAGATGTAACAGATTCAATTTGATTTGTCTCTTTATTTTGTTTTACGTCTGAATTTATTACGTTATTTCTTTCAATTTTTTCCTTTTGTTGACTAGCCTTGCTTTTTCCTTTCTTATTCACAATAGTTGAATATGATAACGCCTCAGTCTTATGCTCATCTTTATGAACGTCACCTTCTTGAGCTATGGCAGGCAGCGTTGAAGAATCTTCAGTGTTAATTGAAGAAATATTTTGTGTGTCAAAGGAAATTTTAGACTCGGAGTCGGCTAGGTTTGTGTGGTACATATAAGATGGTGTAAACTCGGGTGCATCAGCGGACAGGTTAGAAAAGAACGTATTGGAAAAGGATGGTTTAAATTCTGGGATGGAGTCTATCTCAGGTAGTAAGTCATGCAAACTATGAATAGGTGACTTTTCATGTCTTGTAATTTCATGTTTTGGATTAGTGTCAACAATTTCATATTCACTACTTTCTAGATTATATATAATATCCGTACTTTGTTTGTTTTTAAGTGTAGATTGCGTATCAAGAATTTGTTCAGATTGAACCGGCTGTACTATAGGACTAACTTCAGCTTCCGCCGAGATAGGGTTGGCCTCAGATAATTCTACGATTTCCTTTACATCATCAGTTTGTGTAGTGACAATTTCGAAATCATCTTCTATGTCCGATGTTATTTTTTCTTGTGCAGTATTGTTAATTTGGGCACTAGTTGTTTCAAACTCCGTGCCTACATTGGTGCTTATTGTTTCGTATAGTTGTGTAACTTCATTTGTTTCAATAAGTTGACTTTCAATAACGTTTTCTCCGGGTGCCATGACCGTTACATCTTCGATAGTGTCATCAATTAATTTAATAGCGTTTTCAACTAGTTCCATTGAACAAGTATCAGGTATATCTAATTGTTCAAATTCTTGATTCGGAGCTAACGAATCTGATTCTTTAAAGTCTACTACGTCTTTTTCAACATCAACGATAAAAAATTCATCAATATCGTCTTCTTTTATAGATAAGTCACATGTATCATCCGTATTTTCTATAAGTTGTGAATTTTTCGGAGAAATATTTATGTTTTCTAATTTGCCAAATACCATATTCACCAGAGAAGCATCCGAATCAATAAAGTTTTGATCTGTGACATCCTGTTCTGGTTTGATATCATCAAGAATATCTTCTTTCGACATATTGTTTTGTAATTCTTGTTGAGTTTCGTTTAAAAGCGAAATATCAGCGTTTGTTTGATCACCTATGATCATGAGATTTTCATCGGGTTCACTTAGATCTAGTACTGGGGTAAAAGTACTTTCCTGAAGGGATTTAGACATATTAATTGCGTCATCAACAATGGATTGTGATGTAGATACTAAATAAGCATCTGTATTTTCACTTGTATTTTGCTCAAGTTCACTCTGATCTTGTTCTGGAGTAGTATTTATCTTAGGTGTTTCAGAGATATTGACTGCTTCATCTATGAACTGCGATGTGGACGCCAATTTTCTTTCAGCATCTTGCAATTCATGATAGTTAAATCGTGGTTGTTCCTGGGTGGGCACTTTCTTAATAGTATCTACGATTTTCACTTCTGCTTTTGTTGTATAGTTCTCGGTTTCAACGACAACTCTTTCATTGAGTTGAGATGTATTCAAAACTACTATATCCTTTTCTTCATTTAGCTCTTTGTCCATGTTTTCAGGTATATTTTCGTCTGTCACTATATTCAAATTATTGTGTTCTATTGAGTCTATAGATATATTTTTATTTATATCTGTTTCTTGTGTCAAAGTTCTAATATTAGCAAGCCTTTTTTCAGCATCATAAAGGTCACTGTATGTAAATCGAGGTATTTCATAAAATATAATTTTTGTCGCATTGTATGTTTCATGCCATTCCTTTTGCTCACAAGTAAGACTTTCGTCACTTATTAAAGTTAAAACCGAATCTAGAGGTACATTTTGAGATTCAGTAGCAGTTACTGTTTCGATTGGTTCCACGCTGTGTTCTCTAGATATTCTTTGTGCGAGTAATTCTTCAGCTTTTTTAAGATCTTGATAGTTATTTATTATTTTACTACCAATAACGTAATCATCGACAACAATAATTTTATTTTGCTCTATATTAACATCTTCTGTTGAAGTCTCAACTTGGCTCGGAACTATATCATCACTGGTTATAGCTGGTTCTAGACTAGCATCAAAATCGCTTGACAATGTCTTCGATGTCAAAGCCAAAACTTTTTCAGCATCATGTATGTCATGATAGCTGTGTCGTGGTACATCGCTTAAAAGGTTATCTAATGTGGTATTTGTATTTGTTTGTATTTCACATAATTGAATTTCAGCGTCGATGGTAGCATCAATACTGGTATTATTTAAGACTACTTTTTCTTTGGCTTCTTCTATATTTTCATCATGTGGTTGTAATACTTTTTGTTCATGTATTAATTTGGAAGTGTTTATGATTCCTAGAAGATTTTCCGACTCTTTAATATCATTATAATTATAAATCGGTTTCTCCCAATACATTATAGTATTAGTTTCCGTAATAGCATTTTCGACAGGTGCAAATTCATCACAAATTGTATCTACATTGTTCTGCGTAACCGATATTTGCGGTACAATATTTTCTGTTACTTGCGTTTCACCTTCTAGTGGACACTCTACTAGGAGACTTTGTTCGTGGGCTATATCAAGAACATCAGATGATTCCTTACTGCACGATTTGGATTTCATAAACTGGTCATAATAATAATCAAGCTGATCATAATCTAAATCAATAGAATAAACTTTTACTTCCTCAATTAGCTCTTTGTAAGGAACTGTTACAAGATTATCTTTGGGCTTTCTTCTTTCCTGAACCGATCCAAAAATAGCTTGTTCTAATATTTCCTTACTATTTTCAATATCTTGTAATTCGATTTTATTATCTATTTCTGATTCATTTTTAACAAGGTATTCTTTAGATTGAGTTGTTTGTTGCATTTCTGCAACGTCAATACTTTCAGTGATCTTTATTTGATCTTCTGTTGGTAAAGTTTCTTTCTCATTATGCGTAGGCGTTTCGATGCTATCATCTATATTTAATTCCTTTATAGTATCATTTTTACTCTCAATCGAAATTGATTGTACAGTATCGACTGTGGAAGATTCGCTTTCTTCCAGAGTTTTCTTTTCTTTTGATACATCTTTTTTATATACTTTTAAGGTCCTTATAGGTGGTAATTTCTTTTCTTCGTGAGTAATGAGGTAAATAGTATGCGTATCTATTTCTTGTGGCTCATAAGTGGTAACTTCTTGTACAACATCTATAACTTCTTTTATGGGCTCAGTAAGGAAAAACTTATCATTATTATTTTGTTCACTTTGCAAGCTGCTTGATGTTGATTTAGTTTCTACCGTTACTTCGCCTTCGTTCAAGCTTGGAAAAATACTTTCACTTTCATTTTCTAAACGTTTTCCTAATATTTCAATGTTGGCGTTGTATTTATGCTCCAAATTTTCTATTTGTTGTTTCTCAGTTATAGAGATAACGTTTTCTATAATTGAGGTCACAGCACTTTCTTTATTAATATCAGTTGATGTTAAAGATTTATTGTTATCTTCAGCTATAACATCCTCTACGTTTGTAGAGTCTTTACCTAATATTAATAAATCCATATTAATTTCATCTTTTTTAATATCGCTAGTTTCAAGCTGTTGTAGTTCAAAGTCTTTTTCGGGAAGAATATCAATTTCTGTCGCTACCTCTTCTGTTATTTCTGGGACAGTTATTGAGGTCAATGTATCTTTAGGTACATATAAATCTGGAATATTTTCATCTTCTTCCATTAATGCGTTCCAATCCAAAGTAATAAGATTCTTTTGAACTACGTCTTCTTGAATGGTTTTTGATTCTTTTACTTCTGTTTGGCTCTCTGGATTAGTATAGCAAGTTGAGACTGTTGTATTTTCTAATTTATCAGTGGCTTTGCCTTCAATAGAATCTTCGACTCCTTCAGTGTTTTGTGAAGAGCTCAATTTGCTTTTTTTTGATTTCTTTTTCTTCTTATGTTTTAAATCATCGCATACCTCATGCTTGTCTAATGAAATGTCGATTGACTTGTTTACAGGTTCTATCACGGATTTAAAGATATATGTTTCAAACTTCTGTGCCTTATTTATTTCTGTGCTTTTTTCAGTATTAACAGCATTATTTTCTTTCTTTTCATCGAGACTATCAGGTTTCGATTGCTTTTTAGTGTCAGAATGAGCTTGTAATTGGCATTTTTTCTTTAAGCTACCCTGAGGTTCGGCTACAACATTATCAAAATCTTTCGTTACTTCAGATGAGATTTTTGGTTTCTTTTTCTTCTGTTTAGAAGAATTCTCTATTTCCTTTAGAGCTTTTTCAATCTCATCTTCAGTATCTTTAGGTTTTTTAGATTTATGTCTCTTTTTATGTTTTTTATGAGCAGTTTCAGTGATCGAGTCTGACTGCTTATCTTCGATATCACTTGTGTCTAGTGCAACAACGTTACTTATTATAACCTCTTTCTCTTCTTGGACTTTCAAAATGTCCTTAGAATTTTTGATATTTTCATGTGGCATACTTTCTGATGAGGCTATTTGGGGTTCAACAATTTCTTCAAATTCTTGAACCTCAATAACTTTCTTAGGTGTTTTCTTTTTCTTAAATGTTTGTAAATTGTTAGACTTAGTTGGCCGTTTTTCGGGCGCCCTGCGTTGTCGAGGCATATCTCTTGATCGACTACGCTGTGCGGGCCTCTCAGGTCGCTCAGGTTTATGTTTAGAAATTGATGAATCTCTGGACGGGAATTTGGGTCCAATAACTTGAGGAGCTTTTTCAACCTCAACGACTATTTCTTTAACCATTTCAACCTGTGCTACTTGTGGCTTCGGCAAAGATGTAATACACTGCGTCTTAGCCTGCTTTCTTAGTCCGAGTGCCAATATTTCTGCATACGACAGATCATGTGATCTGTTTTTAGCACCTGGACTTATGGACCTCGTCCGATCTGGCGGGGGTTGTAAATCAGCAACTATCGTAGACCGAGTAATTTCAGTCATCTGCTCTTCTTGCATCGGACTCTGATAGTTTTGCGATACTACCTCCACAGTTTCATATTCAGGACTTTCAACATAAATTTGTGTCTCTAATGGTGTATCATATCGGACATTGTCACTAGGGTATATTTCACTTTCACTAGGACACTGTACGGTTTCACTGTAATCCATGGGTTCACCGGGCGGGTGGGAGTGTGTCACTACACTGTCACTGCACTCCGGGCTCGGGCTGCGCGGGGGCGGGGCGGACGGGGCGGGCTCGGGCGTGCGCAATCTGTGCGTGAGGCTGAGCGCCCGGGGCTGCCGCGAGTCCACGGAGCTGGAGCGCGAGCTCTGGCCCTTGACTATCTCGGCGTAGGAGGCGGGGGGCAGCAGGGCGGCGGGCGCGGGCGCGGGGCGGCGGCTCTGGCGCGCCTGGCTGCCGCTAGACACGAGCAGGGCCAGCGTGGCCGCCGCCTCCTCTCCCGCCATCGCGTAGAACGGGTCCAGCTCGTACACGCATCGACTCAGCTCTTCGATGCGCCGGGAGACCTCCTGATACGCAAGTACGGACAGAACATTTATCATCGGGATCGTATCGATGTGCGAACGATGGGGGCGTGAAAGAAAAATGCGGTGGCTGCGATATCGATCGTTTATATTTCGCGGTCATGTATGAATTTACAATAAATATAATAGGAATATGTCACTAGAAATCGACTTAAAGCTAAGGTCGGCCGACGCGCCTAAGCGTCGCCGAGCGGCTCGGCGTCCGGTGCGCCGCGCTGCACTAGCAGCTTGATGCGTTCGTTTCGCGCTTGGATCTTACTCTGGAGCGACTTTACCCTATCTCGACACTCCTATCAGAGGACACCGTCGGACGAGTTAGTAAAGGTGAGGTGGGGAGAGACAGAAAAAAAACAACATGAATCGCGTGATCGGTGGTAATATACAGGTGTCGAACTATCTGTGCCACAAGCGTACACGAGAGCCTCGCGACTCGATAAACAAAACTAGAACAATCGCTAGCCACCTACGGTATGTCGGTGCGGGAGGGAGAGCCTTACCTGCTGGTGCCTGAGCTTGGTGTCGGGGTCCCGCGGGCTGTAGTTGGGCTGCGTGGCGTGGCGCAGGCGCTGCTCGGCGTCCAGCAGCTGCGCGCGCAGGCGCACGATGTCGGCGCAGTAGGCCTCCACCTGCGCCAGCGCGGCCGCCAGCTGCTGCGCCTGCGCCGCCGTGCGCGCGCCCAGCGCCGC
>JADANM010003811.1:8913772-8931460 GCA_026213755.1 Eurema hecabe | reverse complement strand
TGCAAAATTTTTAAATCATTATAATATGCATTAAATTGCCTGTTGGTTGCCTGGTAGATACTACTTTGTGAGGCCAGCATTTACATGGTTATGCGCTTAGATAACGATCTTATGTTATGATTGTTAACGAAATGTATAAAATAATTCATCAACAATGGTAGTAGGTACACTCAGTAGCAAAATGCAAGGAAGCTATAGAAATAACTAATAATGAACATTTGTAAACAAACGCAGCTCGCAAAGCCAATTTGTTCAAGTTCAGTTGGCTTCAATCTGTACTTAGCTAAGCCGCACTTAACGAGCGTGTCACTTAAGTACAAGTTGCGCTACTTATAGCCTACTTTACGATGTTACGTTCTGATTTTATTTCATTTGTTTTTTTTAATACATTGAATTTATTTAAATCGTGACACGAAGCCATATCGCAGAGTAACACTTTATTCGCTTTTAGAATTTATTAATACATTTTTGAACTCGCATTCGAAATTAAAACGGTATACGGTATTCAACATTTAAAATTTATTTAAAAATGATATTATTTTCTATGTTAGTGGAATACAGGATTATAAGAAGCAACGAAGAAATGTAAAATACGTTACACGAATATTTAATATGTAATACGCGTCGCACACCGCCAAGTCTAAACATTATCGGAACGAAATGGCGTGTCATTAGAAAAATTCTCATTACTATTTTATATCTTCTTCTGAAAGGTTATTTAATGTCAAAGTCCCGGAAACATGTCTAACATCGCTTGAACATATCAAAACAAAAACAGATTTTCATATAGAGGAGGACAAGGTCAAACTCATTTTCCCTTCCCGCGCTCGTTTAACCTACACTTTTTATACGCACTCACCAAAAATTCATGTTTCCCTACCTTCCGGGGGAGGGGGAAGCTTAGTTTACCCTAACTGTTCTGTACCACCTGGAAGGACCTCACACATAGCACTCATAGACTACAGGCCCATGTTGAAAAAATGATGGGTCATTTGAACCACCAGGTGACCTATCTAGAACGATATAAGAGCATAAAATAATAAGATTCAGCACTATGACGTCACTTGTAAGCTGTCCAACTGAGTGCAGGTGAGAATTCGAAAGTACAACCCTCGATTTTTTCCCCATTTCGCATGATTTTTGTACGGCGTTGCGAAATTATGGATTAGAAGCAGTATTGAAATAGTACGACACAGATGCCGTACCAAATCAACTGACCAAATTCACCCCGGTACTTGTCGGAAAGTAAATTAAAATTCCGACTTTGTGGCGCCCCATTTTTTAACGGCACTGCGCGTTTTCTTATCATTTTTAATCTATCTATACAGTGGTAAGAATGCCGTACAAAAATCATGCGAAATGGGGAAAAAATCAAGGGTTGTACTTTCGAATTCTCACCTGCACTCAGTTGGACAGCTTACAAGTGACGTCATAGTGCTGAATCTTATTATTTTATGCTCTTATATCGTTCTAGATAGGTCACCTGGTCGTTCAAATGACCCATCATTTTTTCAACATGGGCCTGTAGTCTATCACTTGTGACTCTACAACTCGTCGATGAAGCCCACTTAGGTCTAACCGTCCCATCCTGTAAAGTTTGGAAGCACTCACTTGTCATAGGCCAGCAACAGCTCGTCGACAGACGCTCTAAGCTGGTCCGCTGTTCCGCGCTCATGGGGCGTCACCAGCGATACCACGAACTGCGCCTGTTCTGATACTTCGTCACGGATTTCTTCTAAGCCTGACACTTCTGATGCCAACTCCTGAGGACAATAAGGGCATTTCAGCATTTTTTCTGTTTATTTACACTCTGTTACAATATAGACGATTAAAATATGATATGATACAAAATAAGTATAACTAACAAGCGACCTTTTCGCTCAAGAGTGATCTCTTCCAGGCAACCTATTGTATTTATTCAGTGTTAGCCGAGCGCTTAACCAAGAATCGCCAAATGATAATGTCGTCGAAGATATAACGCATACCAGTTTGCGTTTTAAAGAAACTCATATCATAGCTCTCGGAGAAGACATTGCTAACTTGATTAACCATGAGAAATTGGCAGCAATAGATCCCGTCAATTTAATTATGAGTTATCGTAATCACTTTTCACCCTTCCGTTCTAAACGAAAATGAATGATAAAATAAAAGGCTTTTATTATTATTATTAATCTTTGCAACTGTTCATAGACGAAGATCATCCCTTATCAGTTAAACCTCCAGGTCATGCACCATCACCCCAGACTCACCTGCAGCGCGTGTCTAGTATCAATAGCTCGTCGCCTAGTCTGCGGGCTGGCGTCCAGCTGCCGGAGTCGGTCTCCAGCTGCTGTTATAGCAGCAGCGAGCGCGCGCCGCGCGTCCAGCAGGGCCACCCAGCGGTGCAGCTGCCCGTCTGCTGTGCTCGCGCGCTTGGCTAGGCCTGGAGACCATTGATTTGTTACTTCATCACGTATCTTAATATATATAAATCTCGTGTCACAATGTTTGTCCTCAATGGACTCCTAAACCACTTAACCGATTATAATAAACTTCGCACACCATGTGCAGTTCGATCCAACTTAAATATAGGATAGCTTCCATCCCGGTATTGCCCCGGGAACGGGAACTATGCGGGTGAAACCGCGGGACACAGTTAGTAGATTATAAATAACTAATGAGAAACATATGCCAAATAAACAACGCATATTGTTATTTCACATGTGACAAAACTAAAACACTAAACTAAATAAGATCCTTGATTAAGATTAAATTTTTTGGATGGTTCTATTTTGGTAGCTTCTGATCTTTTCTATCTTAACACTGACCATATTAGGATCTAAATTAACAATCTAATATGTGTATCAATCCAACCTTTATACTTTAGACAGGGTCAAAATTTGTCTAGGAAAAGCGAGACAGGAGTTTAAGAAGTCATAACAAGTATGTAGATAGGGCGGTGATGTAACCTTCCTCCGAACCAAAGCGAAGATCCTCGACCAGTCGGACCACTGACTGGCCGTTAAGCCCCAATGGTTCGATGTCGAGAAGTTGTGCGAGTATATATACTATCATGAAAAAATGTCATAAGCGCGATTCAGTCGCTACACACGTTCTCAGTTAACTTACCGTCACACGCCGCGCTCCAGCGGTCGGCGAGGTCGCGCGTCTTGTGCTCGACGCGCTCGCCGCTGGCTGCGTCCGCGCCGCTCGACAGCTCGCGAGCGCGCTCCCGAACAACGTCCAGGAGCGGCTGCTGGTTCTACAATTATTTACATACAACACATTAATTATGATGCTTCAAAAAATTAGAAATTATTTTAACACAGCGCCATCTAGTTAGACATTAATCAGATCTTGGAAATATAGACATAGGAAGCCAGAAAAATACAAATGTACAACTTAAAATTTATAAATTACGTGTCACGTTTAATCCACGATTGACTCCTAAATTACTGAACTGATTTTAAATTAAATTTGCACACCGTGTGCAGTTTGATCCAACTTAAAATAGAGGATAGCAAACATCATAAATCATATGCGAGCGAAGTCAGGGCGGGTCGCTAGTAAAGCATGTTTATGGTCGAATTTAAAAACCTCTTTTTTAGAAGTCGGTCAAAAATGCTTCAGAAATTATTTGAACACAGCGCCATCTAGTCCCACACTAAGGTTATGTTATGGCAAATAGATAACAGATACACCCAGACCCCAGTAAAAACAATGTAAATCCATACTTCCATACAAATATTATAAATGCGAAAGTACCTCTGTCTGTCTGTCTGTCTTTCCATCACGCTAAAACTACAGAACCAATAAGAACGAAATTGGGTTCACAGATGGTCTAGAGCCTGAGATAAAACATGGGCTACTTTTTAACTGGAAAAAAGGGTTATAAGATTTTATGTTTATGTAAAAGTCCACGCGGACGGAGTCGCGGGCAACAGCTAGTTACACAATATTTAATATTCTGCTCTCAGCAACCCCATTATTTACTCGTAGTTGTGAAATATGTAATTCTTAAGATAAATTTTAATATTGACTATTTTATCGTGCTTGCATTTTTTTCCTTTTTTCTTTACATAGAGAACACTGCGAATAAATTGTGGGTGCTTTTTACGAAATTTATTTTAAAATGAAGGTTTATTTATGTATTATAGCCAAGTGAGTTATATACGTCTGTTTAACACAATACTTAATATTATATTTGGTTCAAAACGTAACGTGTGGGACCCTACAGGGGACAATTAATAGCTAAAGTTAATTAAAAAATGGGCACGACTCGACATAAACCAATTTTTATGTTCATTCTGATACCTCCAAGATTATGTCTACAAAATTTCATGATAATCGGTCTAGTAGTTTTTGCGAAAAACCGTAACAAATACAGTTTCACATTTATAATCTTAATAGTTTTTACTTTGTATGGATAGTAAATGGCTGTAAATCCTTACTAATATTGTAAATGCGAAAGTAACTCTGTCTGTCTGTCGGTCTTTCCATCAAGCTAAACCTACTGAACCGATTAGAAATAAAATTTGGTACACAAATTGTCTAAAGCCTGAGATAAAACATAGGCTATTTTTTAACTGGAAAAATATATATACAAGGGGGTAGGGGGGGGGGGCCAAACGAAAGTCCACGCGGACGGAGTCGGGGGCTACAGCTAGTAATAAATATATTCTTATTATTCCTATACGCGTATACAACAAAACAGTCTTGACACTTTATCGTCGCTATCAAGGATTAAGCTTGCATGCCGCTTATTTACAATGTTATCAGGATGACTGATAAGAGGTGATAAGTATCGCTATAAAATTCGCAACTTATATGCAATTGTGTATTTTGATACGGTGGATTCCTGACCTTGTTTTCTGACTGTAGGTATTGCGTTATAGAAATAATTCACTAGGAGCTGACCTGGCTTTGCACGAGTTATATAAATAATAACAACTTTTTATAGTTGACTATTCCCGAAAACACAATAATTTTTCAAAATTGAGGAGAGTCCATTCAAATAAAACAAATGATCAAAATTTTCCCCCTTGACTAATAGTATAGTCAAGATTTAGACTATTAAAGTTTTAGCGACGTAAATCGACTACATTTATTTCCTTCTACCACATTTTTCCTGGATAAGGATTTAAAAACACTATGCCAATACCTCTAAAATCGAGCACAGATCAATTTTACTTTTGCGTTGCAAAATCCAGCTCTGAAATTTGTAAGCAAAAGGATTTGTTATACAAAAGAAAAGGTTTCAAGGAAATATTCATGAAATATATTTACTCATACGTGTATGGTTATTCCACGAATTTCTCTATTTCAGTAACAAACTATGATTCTTAGCGTTTCTTAGAATCCAGACGCATCTGAGCTGAAGCTATTATGAATTCCCACGATGACATAATAGCATATTTACAATTGACACGAACGTGTTATTTCAACAATCTGGAGATTTTTCAAACAACCTTAAGAGCTTCTTCGATTTTATACCAATAATAATAAAATTAAAGAGATTTTGCGAACAAGTTGGTTTCTTGAGTAGTATATATAGCCTATCACTCTTAAGGGCCTTCCATTAATAGCCCCTTATTAAGCCTTCATAAGTTAGCCTTTGAAGGATTGGTTGGAATATTTCTTAGTTAATTTAATGAGATCTTTTTTTAATAGGAAGTGCTGAAACGAACAGTCCATACCCCTGATGGTAAGTAATACGTTCTGCCCATCACAACGCGATGCCTTTCAGGATTCTAAAGAACCAAAATTACGAGCATTTTCATAATATATAACTTCATGATAACACTATCTAACATCACACTAAAACTTCTAGATATTTTTATGCCTCTAAACCTATGACCGACTAGTCAGTAGAGAATGAAACACAGACCAAAGCATTTCCGATTGATGACATCATAAATGACACACTCAATTTTACATGCCTTATTCAGCAGATAAATTAATAAGATTACCAGACAGATTAAGCTACCCTTGAAATTACTACAGGACCGGAATGTTAATTATTATGGTTATACAAATCGATCAGGTATAAACTAGTACCTGGGCAAAATTTATGAAACACTTATAAGCCATAAAAGAAGATATTTAGACGTACCCAAGAATCTATCTGTCTTATACCGATATACCGATTTTCGTAAATGCATCGTAATAATTCGATTTGTTCAATAAGGTTCTCACAAGAAGAAGTGTTGAATGTAAATCCTACCTACCCCTCTTATTTCAGTTTAAGATCTATCCTGGTACATCAATTAGTCTTAAAAATAATTATCGAAACCTCTTCTTTCCCACTTAGCAACAAATTTGGCGAATCATTTTTATATTATAGATTGTATTTCGACTGCAAAACTTGCTTCCATAAGTTAACCTTAACGCGGACATCTGGCTACATTGGCCGGCCGTGACCTTGACTGCATGTTTAATGTTTATCTCGTGTTTCTATTTATAGCTTTACTTTACTTGGTTAAGTACGTGAGGAGGCAAGTAAGGTGGCATTGCAGGAAACTTTTGGCTTTTTTTACGTGCCTTTTTAAGTGGATTTTGGTTGTAGCATATTTTGAAAATAAATTAACTTTAATATTAATCAGCTATGTGCCTAAATATCTAAATTTTGGGGGCAAATGAGTAGGCCAGCCACTAAATAGATAATAATATAAGCCACCCATGCAATGCTGGACCTTCAAAAAGGAATAGCAGTCTTCTTAAACCGCTCCATATACTTAATCCTTAATTTAGTACATAAGATAGAACAAACAGACAACCAAGATCTTTGATAATAAATCAGAAAAAAAAAATGAAACTTTCTCACCTAAAAACAAATGAGCATAATAATTCAATTAGTCAGAAGTAAAACACGATTGTATAAGCGGAATGCACGAAACAATATCCTCCAAGTATAACGGTTTGCGAGAACGCTGCGGTCGGCGTGACCATCTCAGATTACGTGTTACAAAGACTATTGGATAATTGGTGTAGAATGTATGAATAAGTGGCACTTTAATATGAGTCTTCTATAGATCGGAATTTTGTTTTGTGAAGATGTGTGTATTTGCATCTAAGGCTATTTCTTTTACTTTACTTTTCGTATTTATTAAGTTCGACTCTTAACTTTTATATGAGGCCTTTGCCTCTGGTAGATGATAATCAAAGACACGCTTAACATCTAGCAAATTTTCTCTTCTATTAGTTTTAACCTTTTCTTCATTCATATAATATAGAAAAATATGCGTGAAATTAATTTTCTTCTAGTAAGTACTATTTGACCAGCCATAATCTGCGCAATTTTCACGAAATAACGAAATTGGTAAAAATCGTTGTATTTGAAGTTTTGAAAGCAATTGTTTGACGCAAGTTCCCCTATTTCGAAGAAACAGTGAATAACGAACCACCTGTAGAACCATCTGTTCTGCAAATTTACTAAAACGACTTTTGTAAAGAAAGTACTCATCATGTTACAAAAGACAAAAGCCTAAAGATATACAGTTACTAATTAATGATATTAATTGATGTACATACGGTCTGATGTAATTTACACTTACGATGACGGCATTGTTGAGGAATTAAATTTAATAAATTTATGAAAAATTAGTTAATTTTTAGTTATGTAAGAGTAGGCTCTTACTTCTACACTATTAAATTTTCCATCTTTTTCTACTTCTTCCAAAATTTAGGACATGATTTTCTTAATATCAACTGCAACATGGCGATGTTTATTTACGAAAAAATACTTATATTTAAAGGTCGGTTAACAAATTACTATTTTCATTTAAACTTGTTTGTATAAAGCGAAATGTATGAGTTTCGTATTTTCCATGTACAAAAACCATTATTAAACCATTATACCTAACCTAAAAAGTCTATAATAAGTTTAAATAACACTGTATTCAATTAACTCAAAGAAAATGTAATTCTGCGATCAAATACTTATAAAACTCTATATAACTGGGTTCATTATCTGATAAACAATAACTTTCGCAACACGCACTCAACATAAGACAGCTCCTTAAACAAACCGGTTATTATAACCTGGATATTAATCCGGGAAACGATCTTTTAGTAATAAAAAAATCAAAAATAGGCGTCGAATATTCAAGAAACAAAAATGGAAACCATTCGGATGACTCAATTAGGAATGCACATGTTGCAATACTAACATTAGTAAAAGAATCATTTTTGAAAATTATATTAAATACATCAGTATTAAAAATGAAAAGTGATCTCCGACATATAGGAAAAAAACTGATTTGAATAAAGAATTCGGTATCGAAAAGTGAAATTGTATTGCCATGCTAAATATAACCAATTATTTCCTTCACATGGATCCGATAATAGTCTTAGATAACGAACGCCGGCATTAATTTGTTATTGTAATTCACTAAACAATTCCAACAAGCATGATACCGCAATATTGTAATGTTCAAAAACATGTTGCAAAACACTTTTTCACTAAACATTTATACTTATAAACGGTATAAGAGTACTTCAATCCAAACTCAGCAGGTGGAACGCTAATGTTTATATTGCGATTGTTTTAAAACATGTCTGTCACGTGTATCCAAAACACCGGCTAAGAGTTGCAGAGTAAAGTGTCTCTCATTGTATTAAAGTCTTTGTAAAATGCAATCAAGCAAATTGCATCTACCACAGTTCCTTGCCGGTACTTCTTTGTACAAACTGTTCTCTATACCCGGAGTTCTAATTTCGTAAAACCGAGCCAATTCAAAATGTTCCAACGTGTTCAAAATGTTGTGGATTAAAAAACCTTGAACCAGAACGTTGTGAACTCACCTTCCTTTTTCGTGGAATTTTGGTCACTTAACTTACAATACGAGATATATAGCTTAGTCGAATGCACTGGTACAATGAGAAAGCAATATTATACGCGTTTTCATTGCAGCGTGTACTGTGTACGACTGAGGAGCGAGTTACCAGGCCTTGACAGAGAATGATGTCATCGTTAAGGCAAAGTGATATAAAGGGTCGCGGATTCGGAAGTTTTGAGTTTATTTATTGTTATCTATTGTATACTGGTTATGCCCATCTACTAGCTATGCCCCGTAGTTTTACTTTCGATTAATCTGATAAGGATGTTACGAACATTTTGATAGTAACGCTTCCACATGGTACCGAGATAAATTTTACAAAGCAAGCTATCACTAAAGTGGAAATATACGTTTTTGAGTTACAAATGGTGTAACTGTCTTGACTCTGATATATATAGAGATAAGTTATTTAAGTAAATTTAAGTAATTAAGTATTGCTGAATTAAGTTAGTCAATTTTAATTGTCCTAAGATTTAATACAGACGGTTTAAGTCCTTCTAAACGTCCTTAAAACTTATTACTTTCATAATAAATGCAGAAAATACATTTGTAGGGTTTGTTAGGGTGTAATTATCAAGTCTAACTTAACCAATCAATACTAACTGTAGCGTGGGGACAACTGGGAATTTCCTAAACATTTGACATGACTATCATTACATTGTAAAGTTAGCCAAGTCTTTCCTTATGCATGCTTCAATCTTTAAAACTGCGCAATCGATTTCAGGATGATCATGGGGTTTATAAATATTTGGTATAAGAATTAAGTTCGTAAATAATTTGCAAGATTTTCATGGTCTTGACGTTACTCATTGATACATAAATATCTTGATAAGGGACCATTTATTATTCACTATTTCGCGTTTATCAAGTTTCGCGAAGCATGACGATTGTATTTAATTATAATATCGCGAATTGCGCGAAAAGTGGATTATTGTGCTTAAAATTATCACACCTTAATGTGTAAAGTGAAAATAAAACATACGTAATATAAGCTAAAACACTTTTAACAATCATATTTAATAATCCATATTAATATTACAAATGTTTGTTTGTCTTTCTTTCACGGCAAAACGTCTTTACCGATTTAGTTGAAATTTGGTATGTAGATAGATGATACCCTGGATTAGAAAATAGAATACTTTGTATCCCGGTTTTGCCCCGGGAACGGGAACTACGGGGGTGAACCCGCGGGGAGCCGCTAGAATTAAATAAATGCAGAATTTAACCCTCACATCATTATAGATTCCTATATACAAATGTCATTCTATTTCTCGTATACCGTGTATTGTATGGTAATACGTAACCGCAAAACGGTCTGTCCCGTTTCTCTATTAGATTTCACGGATGACCGCAGCCGTATCATTGACTATTAATAGAGCAATTGATACAAGCCATTGACTGCTGTATACTTTTACTTAACATTAAAATAAATTGTTGACTTATTTTTATACTAGCGACCTACCCTGCCTTCGTAGGCATATATTACGCATGTCTATCTATTTAAAAAAAACCGCATTAAAATCCTTTGCGTAGTTTTGAAGATCTTAGCATACATAGGGATAGACAGAAAAAAACGATTGTTTTATACTATGTAGTGATACATTGATTAGTTTCGTAATAAGCCTTTTACGGGAAAATATTTTAAAACAGCATCTAATAAAAAATATTTATATTAATTAAGATTAACAAAAAAAGTCGTTATACTTATGTTTGAATAATCTATATGACTTTCAGGACCTATTACAAATATCCTTAGCATATTAATTATCATAGAAAAAAAACGCATTTTACATAGATTTTAATATTATTCACTTATTTCACTAGCTATAACTAAACAGCCTAAAAAATTAAACCGATTTTTTTTTTATTTTAGACAAACGAAACCGCAAGGCAGAACTAGTGGGATGATTAAATGACGGTACCACTTCCCCTTAAGGTGTGATCGTGCTGTGAATTCAATATACGTTGTTCAGCCAATTTGGCGAACTCGATGACTCGCTTTTTATAAATTAGCAATATTGATCTGATGTCTGAGACAGATTGAGACATTGATACAATTATTACGAGACATTATTAGGACTGAACACAATTATTTTTGTATGTATGTATGTAACCTCTAGCAAAGGAAGAAAAAAATATCTAAAGTTTTGTTTTCGTGGGCCTACTTTGCATACGCTGCGTAAACGGTTAAACATATCCAAAAATATCTATGGCAGAATTATTCCTCTTGAAATGATCTAAAGAAATGTCCGTAATCGAAACGAATAAATCACATAAACATACTGTTCTTTTGCAAATACATATATACATCTAATACAACAACACTCAAACCCTAAGAGGTAAGATATAAATATAAATGACCTACATGTACAGTCAGGAGTTCGAACCTACCACCCTTAACGTAGAAAGTAATGTTATTACTGCACAAAGTGAACAGTTGACGACCGCCTGGCGCAGTGGTAACACAACTGCTTTCTGCGCGGGTTCGATCCCCACACCGGAAAAATGTATTAGTAAATTACATTTGTATTTTTCTGGGGTCTGGGTGTTGCTATGTATTGTATGTATGTATTTACAAAAGAAAAGTATGTCTATGTAATTTATTTCGTTATCTAGTTGCCATAAGACGAGCTTAGTTCGGAACTAGTCGGCGTTGTGTATAAATGTCTTGAAAATATTTATTTATTTATTTATTTAATGAAAAACAAAAGTTAGAACTAAGAATCATTACAATAGCGTAAACGATTACTGAGGGACGCGAGTCCATTGAACTCATAGTTTTTGTTCAAATCTGATTTTGAGGAAACAACAAATTTATTCAGCTATTGTTAGTGCTTATTTGTACCTAGGCAATAGAGTCGGTAATTTATTCTTATAATAAAAAAGAACTTAAAAGATGTCAAGGGATAATCATACGAAGTTCCTTTCGATTAATTAGTGAATGAATTTAAACACATTTTTTTAAATAGAAAGACGAGACGAAAGTAATTGTTTTCTATGGGAGAGAAAGAGACAGATAGACAGGGAAAAACACGCACGCCGCACGCACAAATATAGCATAAAGGGTTGGTCTTAATAAAATAATATAATGAATTAAAAAAACGTTGAGAGCAGAATATCAAAAATATAACGTTTCCCTAAGATAAACCTACTAATATTATAAACGCAAAAGTTTGTGAAAATGATAATTAAATTTCTTAGAATGCATGTTTGTTATTCATTCACGCAGAATCGGCTAAATCGATTTAATTGAAATTTGGTATGTAGATAGGTGATAACCTGAATTAACAAAGGGGATACTTTATATCCCGGTTATGCCTCGGGAACGGGAACCATTGCGAGACACAGCTAGTATTAAATTTATCTAGTAATAAAGTAAGTAAAGTAGTAAAAAACTCACATCTAAATCGTTCTTGGCGTGGTTCAGTTTCTCGGAGTACTGTCGCAGCACATCGATACTGGTTATCGGTTCTTCTGGTATATCGTTCTTGTCCAAAATCGCCTTGATCTTCTCTACCAGCTGGCAGAAGTCCTTCCAGATCTCCAGGTCTTGTTCTAATTGGGCTTGACGCGATTTCGCCGAATTCAAAGTGTTCTTCAAAAGCTGGGTGTTCTTCTGATGCTCTTTGGAGAGTTCCTCTTGTTCTGACGCGGTAAGAGACGGCCATATTTTATCCACTATATCCTGCATTCGCTTCCCAACTAAATCTTTCATTTCTGGCTCTGAAGTGTTAAAGAACGACTTGTGTTCTTCTAAATCAGTTTCGATGTTCTCAAAGTCTGTCCCGTTCTTGCCCATGCCGAGCCGTATTCCCGCCTCGTTCACCCAAATGTTCAATTTCTCGACCATTTGCAAGTACTGCTGTCTGTACTTTTTGTTATCTTGGAGGTGTTTCTCTCTGTTCGCTAGTTCAGCCGGCAGAGATGTTTTAAGCGAGTTTCCTTCTGATATCATTTCTAGCAATGTTCCTGGGACACCGTCGTCGTTTTTAATAGCATCCGTTATGTTCGTCAGTTTATCGAGATATGATTGTACGTTTTTAGCTAGAGTCGCGTGTTCTACTAGTTTCTTGTCCACGCTGGCTACGTCTCGGCTAAGGAGTGGTCTAGAATGTACGACCGCTTCGTTATCGTGTAGCCATTGCAGAATTTCCGAGAGATCAGCTGCTATTTTCTTATGTTCAGCGGCTGCGCGTTCGTGTTCTTGCCTCTTAGATTCCACAGTTCGTCTCAAAGTCAGCAATTGCTGCTTCAATGACTGCAATAGCTCAGTAATGTTGTTCCTATCGATCACGGTGCCTTCAGCGGCTATTTGCTGACCCTTATCTGTAGCAGTGGCCAATAGAGCTTCACATCCTTGGATTTTAACGATAATATCGTCATATCTCTTGATTTTATCCTCTAGAGAGTCATTAGACTTTTCTATGTCGGATGTCAGTTCGGTGTACTTGGTAATGAACTCTTCGATTTCTTTGACTAGCGCGAAGAATTGTTCACGTAGTAAGAGCAGCTGTTTGAGTTTTGAAATCTGGTCTTCAATAGTGTCCATTAAGTCGTCTTGTTTAGTCAGTATCTCTTGTAGATCGTGAAGGTTGCCGCCTTGTAATTCGTTGAGCATGGCTTTGTTTTTCTTTAGGTCTTCTAGGATAGATTCGTAAGCTTGTATGATAGGTTGGACGTCTTCGACTTTACTGCCGATAGGTTTGTTCAAAGCCTTCAGTTTATTTTGGATCTCGTTGAGGAATTCGAGCGCTGCGGCGATCTTAGCAGCCGCGTCTTTGTATTCCCTAATATGTTTTAGTAAAACGTTTTTCTTATCGTGAATCATCGCGTTGATTCTTGCAAATCTATCAGATAGTATATTAACTTGCTCTTTGAGTTGCAACTTATTGGAGTCGGACAAAGAGTCCATTATCAATTTCGATTTGTCCTTAATTTTGTTGATGTTCTTTTCGACTTCGTCAGCTTCTTTGCTGAGTTTCTCAAACTTAGCCAGTTGTTCTTCGAGGAGTTGAAGGCTAGTGGTTCTCAATTCTGGCGTAGCTGCTACTTCGGCTTCATTCAACCAGCTCTGGATTTTAGCGACATCCGCCTCAAATTCGTTTCGAACTTGCAATAGCTTATTCAAAGCTGCCAGTTTCTCATCAATATCGACTTTAGCAGCCGTGTACGTTTTACTAAGGTCTTCTAACATCGCTTGGAGTTTAGCTCGGTTCTCGTTAGAGCAGTCTTTCGATACAGCGTTGCCTTGTCTTATGACTTCATTTAGAGTATCGTTCTGGAAGTCAACAAGTTCCGTTTGATGTTTCTTGTGGACAGCGATTTCTTTTTCCACTTTAGCAGCCTCCAATGGTACTGGACCACCCAATTTTCTAATCTCAGCCAGTTTAGCTTTCAACCAATTCTTGGCTTTTTCCATATCGTTCTCTAGTTTCTTTCTGATTTCGTTGCACGCGCCCAATCTTTCTATTTCTTGTTTGATGAGCGAAGCCAACTGCTTTTGTTTCGACGACAATTCAGACAGTTCTGATTCCAGCTGCATCTGTTCTGAAGGTTCTAGTTCAGATTGGATGTTGCTCACTTTCTTTTCCAGCGAGTCGATGACAGTTTTCTTGCTGTCAGTTTCTTTTAGAAGATTAGCCATTTTCTTTTGGCGCTCTTTCACGGATTTACTGTCATAGCCCAAAGGTTCAGGGTGTTGGATGTTATCGATTTCTTTTTGCATCCATTCGTTTTGAGCGGCGACTTCGCTCTTAGTTCCATCGATGGCTTTGTACGTAATCTCGAGCATTTGTAGTTTCCGTTGGATACGCTTACCGATATCATTGTATCTTCTCTCGACTGATTTGATCTGGAACGAAAACAATTACAACATAAAAATTATAGCCCTTTTATTTAGTTTTATGTTTTGAAGCTTAACTTTAGTTTTACAAGTGAGTATAGTTACAAAATATGCCTTTAGACAAACTAAATAATAAAATTAAAAAAATTATAATATTTACCTGCTCCTCAACCTGCTGTGACTCCAAGTTACTGACAATATTAATAACTTTGGATCCAATTGTCTTGATATTATCGACTTTATCTTTGCCAGCCTGTCCGAACTCTGACGAGAGTTCTTTGAGAGCATTGAGCTTCTGCGGACAAGGGAGACCAGATCCTTTATCAGCTAGGCACATTTTCTTAAGCACGGTGTCGAACCAATCATGGATTTCTTGGCATCGGTGACGGAAGTCATCTATGACACCCTGGTTGCCCTTTTCTCTTTCGATGGCTGTTGCAATCATTTGTTCCAATTCATCTAGCTCTTCTTCCAGGTTAATTTCATCTTCGAGTCCTGTAAATAAGCGTTCGCTATATACATTTGTGCTACTAGAAGAATAACCATTCGGATTATTATAGTACTACAATTTAAACATACAAAAATTGTTCATGCGGGTTATTATATAAAAAAATATTTGATAAGTTTTAGTATTTACGTCTTTTAGTAAAAAGATGACACAACATTAATTCCTGCAATAAACTTCAATGCAGTAAATTTTCTATACCAAGAATGACTAATAACGAACCAAAGGAATGTTAACATAATCAAATTATAATGAACCTTACCTTCAGTAGGTATTTCACTGAGAAGTCTGCTTCTCTTCTCAGCCAAGGACGCGAGGGCATCATTCATTGCTGCTATGTCTTGCTTTGCAGCTTCTGGGCGCAATTTGGATGGGTTGGACAACCAGTCATTAGCTAAAGCTTTATGTACGTTGATCCAATCTTGTATCTCTAGGACTTGCTTCATCGCTTCTTCCATACCTTGGACAGCTTCTCTGAGAGTCTCTAGATGAGTTTGAACCTGTATCATACAATGTACGTTAGAATATCGTTTTTGGATGCGTGATTAAGCAAATTTTTGCACTACTATTCTTTGTTACGTGAAATTTCTATATATAAGAGATTTTTTGGTTAAGAAAAATATTGGCAAACGATTTTATGTGTTTGGATATATGTTATATGAAGATAGAAGTGGATCTTGGTTGTCGGCAAATAAAGCCATACAAGTAATCTACGTGTTTCCTAATAATCCCCAGTAAATACATAACAGAATGTATTTTTTTTTTACCATAAAACCTCTTATGTCATTAAATTAGTGTTCATCATACAAAAACAACTAGAATAAAGCTGAAAGAAACGCCTTGTGCCTTACCCTTTGCTGGAAGAGTTGCAATTTCTCGTTGAACTCTGGTGTTTCGACGTTTTTAAGCAAAGCGTGAACGCGGGCGTTGCTTACGTCGCTCACATGTTGCTACGACAGACCATGCGTCAAACGGTGCGGGTTAGTTGGTGCGTGCACGTGAGACCATTACATATTTAACTATTTAGATTTAGTACCGAATGAACATTTTTTGTAATGGGCCTATGTAATGGAATAAAATACGAACCAAACTTTTTTGTCGACTTGATTCAAACAAGTGTAACATTCAACACAAATTCATAAAGACTTAAAAATGAATGATTTTTATTTTTTGCTAAGGTTTCATCAGATTGGAAAGATGGAGACTTTGAACTCAGAAGGCACAGAATTTGAAAGCTTTAATTCATATTCAGAAACGAATTGATTCGCAAAAAAATTACCAATGGTCTCACGTGTTTTAATACAACATCCAGTGTTTTACATCACATCAAAAAATGCTAGTACCTATTTATTAATAAAGTTAAGTGTCAACTCTCAGATACCAATTAAGGTAACACCAAAAATGCCGTGATAAGTTACTTACAGCCAACATTTTATCCAATTTTTTTTTCAAAAAAAAATCCTCAGTTTTTTTCGATAATATGTCCGCTGTAATACCAGGTGCAAAAAAATACATTGCCAACGAAAAGCGTTTGAAATCACCTAACTACATTGAACTATCTACCACTTCAAGTAATGTTATAATGTTATCTTACTTTCAGCGAATTAAATTACTCGTTGGGTTTGTTCTTTTTCTCACCTGGCAAACTTAAAGCCTTTGTTATGTAATTTTTTTATGAAAAAATATCACTCAAATAAACATAGAGTCGATTTCATAATTCTTTCATGAAAAATCCCTAAACCGTACTGGTTTTTAACACCTAAAATACAAAGAGTTAAAAAAATCTACTCTTTATAATTATGAAATTAAAAATGAATACTTTTTAGAACTAACGACAAATGTATTATTTCTTGACATACGATGATGAGGTGTTCAGTAAGTTTTTAACGAAATCATAAGAAATTCCCTTTACGTAAGCGAAAAGAAACGCTGGATTTAATAGCCCTTAATTTTTTTTAAATATCTTAAAATGTTAAAAAAAATTGTAATAATATTTTAATTTCGCTCAATCCACATTTTAGCCTTTTGTTACCTTTTCTGTCAGTAAAATCTATCTTTAACAATGAGTCATTCTAAAGTAATTAGAACAATCAGAAACCCCACAATCCGCTTTAATGAATGTAAATACCTAAACATGAATTGATCCCCAAAACATGAAGACCTCATCACTGTAAACTCTCAAAACACAAACAAAAAATTCAAAGTCATGCATTAACTCAATATATTAGCATCTAGAACCTTCCCAGTGGCCGTCAATACCTGATCGATCAGATCCTCCAATCTTGCTCGCACGTGCAGCTCCCGGGGTGGGATGGGGAGGGGGGCGGAGTCAGCTGGAGACGAGGGTCTGGAGACTGATGCAGCGGCTGCAGAACACGCTGCTACTGCTGCTGAGAGACGCGACTTCTCGGTTTGAAGGCGGTTGTGGAGACCCTAAATTATATGGATATTAAAATATATAAAAAAAAACTGAACGTTAATTCAACAATAAGTAGTTAAATAAATAAGTAGTTTAGTTTAAATAC
>JADANM010003811.1:8870528-8913672 GCA_026213755.1 Eurema hecabe | reverse complement strand
TAGAGGCCTCTTATTCTCTTATCAGAGTATATCATCTATAGCAGTTGAATTACTTTGTCGTAAGATTTTATTTAAAAGATAAATTACAAAAATAAATTAAAACAAACTCACCCTAGCTTTCTCGAGGAGGTCCCGTCCATGAGCTAACCCATCAACAGGCACATCCAACTCGGTGATAGCTGGTTCACATTCATCCAAATTATTCAAAATGCTCTCCAACATATCTTCATACTCTTTGAACTTCGCTAAGCCTTCTCTCAAACGCCTTTCGATCTGCAACGCAGTAGCCAACAGACTCTTATGACTATCGTTGACATTCTTCAGTTGTTTCCCAACCGTTTCCCTTATAGATGGCGCTGTAGCTTCGTATCTCTCAATTTGAGCGCGACCTTTAGCCTCCAAATCATCTAAAGTAGACTGATACTTCTGAATATCATCCAAGAGTACCGCATGCTGGGCTAATTGCTCTTCAGTTTGCTCCCTATTTGAAATGTATAGGGAATTATGCGCCATTAGTTGGAACGAAATCTGCAGCAGCCATTTTTCGGTATCTTGAAGAGATTGGTGGTAGTGATTGTAGTCCTTAATCTCGGATTCGAGCTCGGCTTTCTTTGCTGCGCATTTGGCTCTAAGACCGTCACATTTACTATCTATTTCAGCTACTGCTTCCTTAGCCGCTGGTTTTCTGGCCCAACTGCTAAGTTCATTAGCTTCGCATTTAATGCGATCCAATTCAGGCATCTTGTTATCAATTTCTTCTTCGATATGCTTGTATTTTTCAAGCAGAGTCTTCATTTCACCTAATTCTCCGCCCGTAGAAGGAACTTTATCTAGATTTTGTTCCGTATCCTTGATCCATTGGTTCATCTTATTTTTGGATTCCTCGAAGTCCTCCCATTTGCCGATAGCCGCTTTCAGTTGGGCGGTTATCGAGTTCAAATCGATTTTGAGTTGGTCCCAGCTTTCTTGTAGTACTGTGACGTCATTTCTCAAGGCATCTTGTTCTTCAGGTGGAGTATTGTTAAGTGCCTTTTTGAAAGCTTCTTGTAGGACAACTAGTAAGTGATGTCCTTCAGTCATTCTGTTGCTGACGAGTTTGATAGTGTCTAGTTTGTCTTTGGTTGTTTCAATGTCACCGACTCCTATAGAATCATGGACTGTTCCATGGGCGGTTTCAAGCCATTGTTGTAGATCTTGCTTGGCTTTGATAAACTCAGTGTGGTCTGAGAGGTTCTTTTCACCGTTGGATACGAGGCTTTGTATTTTTGTCAGTAAAGATGTATATTCAGTTTGCAAGTTGACAGTTTTGTCGCGGACCCAGGAACAAGCGCTTAGTTCCATGAGATTTTCACATCTATCGTTTAGTTCCTCTAAAACGTGTTTATTCGCTAAGGCTTGTGACAATAAACCCTGTAATAGGATAAAAAAAGAAGTTTAAATATGGAAAGAGGAAGAGTCTAATTATTAATAGCTGTAAATAATATAAAGGACCTATGTTGTATGAGTTAGTCGGTGGAACAAAATTTGTAAATTTTGCCTTTTCTAGAGAGGCGTTCTAGAAATAATATTACTAGAATGCCATAAACATACTAATTGGAAGACTTTTCTTTACTTTTGTAATAACAAGACTAATAAAACTTAAGACACAAGGGACGAAATACTTACACGACACTTCTCAAGATACTCAGGCGTGATTTTATCAACCTTCTGAACCTCGTTCAGTTTTCCGTTAAACTCCTGCACCCACTTGGTCATCTTCTCTGACGTTTCCAAGAAGTCTGACCACGCAGCCAGACATTTTTCCAGCAACTTCTTAGTGTCTTTGCATATCTGTTGTAAATTCTCCCATTCGATCTTCAACTGCTTTATTTCTTGGTTTATATTGTCCTTGCCTTCGTTGCCAGTAGTTTGAAGCACCGCTTCGCTAAGAGAAACAGCTTTTTCTAATAGAGCCGCTCCTTTTGGCAAAGAGCCTATGATTTTATTGACTTTCTTTAATTTCTTCTGCACTTCTTCCTTCTCGCCGTGAGAATCAGCACATTGTTGGATTTCGATTTTGCAATTGCGTATCCAGTCATAGAAATTGTCGTACGACTCTTTGTATTGAATGTGTGAATTGACGTAGTCTTCAAGTTTCTGGAATGGTTAATGGCCGTTGTTGTTTATGTGTCATCAAAATATTCTAAATGCAAAATTTAGTAACACAACATACTAATGAATCTTTAACAACTAATTGCCATATCAAAAAACCTATTACATAACAAAATTATGGAATTTGAAATTTTAATGTATCAACTAACTAAATCAAATAAAGAACACCCATACCCAAAGCGATTTTTATATGTATCTGTGGCACTGTAGCTTTAAACGACTTTATAAAAATACTTAATGAAAATAAAAGAAAACTTACCCCAATCATATCATTAACAGTTTTCTTAATATCGTCATAGCGTTGTAGAGAATCTTTAATATCTTTCGTTTTCAGTGACGCATCTTGTTGAAGTTTCTCATTCAATTTATTGACGAGATCTTTATGGGAATCTATATCTCGGTTGAATGTTTTGAATTTTTCCAATTTAGCCTTTTTCTCAGACAAGTCGTTGAGGAGACAGTCATCTGATTGGATCTTCTGGTCGATATCATCTAGCCATTCCAAGAGGACTTTATGTACCTAAAATGAGGAAGATTATAATGGTTATTAATTTAAATGTATATAAAATATTGTAAACTAAAATTTAAATATAAGAAAGTATAAGAAAATAAATTATAGATAAAAAGGAAAAGTGAATTTTAAAAATAATGTGATAGAGATATTCTTAATATATGATAAATTTTAAATTAATTATAATAGTTTGGGAATCTAAGATAAATTAAAAAATATTGGTCAGTTTAGGAAGGTACATGATTAAATTAATTATTATTCTATAAAGTAGTAACTAATGGATTATAATTAGTTACATATTTGAATTTTCTTTTATAGCATCTTGTCTAGGGCATTCAGTACCTTTTACTTAATTAAAACATACCTTAGTAATATCATCGAACTGCGACGCTCGACTCGTAAGCTTATTTCTCACATCCTGCAAATCTGCTATCAATTTATCAAATTCTTGCTTCAAATTATCTGTATCTTCTTGAATCTTCGCCGCACCACTCTGTTCCGTGTTCATAATCACTTTCTCTTTCAACTCTAGCAAATATCTTAACTTATTCTGCCCCTGTTCTAGGGATTGCCGTAAAAGTTTCACTGTGTTCAACTTGGCGTTGACTTCTTGTAGGGTGTTGGGTATTTGAGCACATTGGTTTAACTTTTCGCGAGTCCTGTCGAGCCAGTCTTGGCATTCTCCGTAGAGAGCGTTGTGTTGTTGATGTTCCTATTTTAAGAGATAAATATCTAAGATTATAAATCCAGTGAGGCGAAATAGGTTATCAGAGAGATTATACGACCCTCCGAAAGAGAATGAGAGTTAAACAGTGACATCTCTTATTTTATACATTTATATATTTTATATCCTGTTTTAGCTCTCATGTATTATTTAACAACCATTAATACTACATTTGTGAGGCGTGTATCCACACGATATGTTCATATACTCGTATGCATATATTATAATCAATAACCATTAGATGATCTTTATTAATAAATTTAAAAGTTATGCTACAGTTACCCGAAAACGTTCATGAATATAAACCACTAAGTCAATAAAAAATATAGTAATACCTAACTATTAAAACTACAATGGTTTGACACCGAGTAAAGATTTATTAAACTTAACGACAGATGAGACAAAAGAGAAATGTTGCTATTTTATACTAGATGTCGCTAGTAGATATTATTTATATAAACTTATTTAACAATAACTAAACAGATGTAACATGCACACTTACTTGGTAGTGCAACTCCAAGCGTTTCATGACTTCCTTGGCCAAGGACAGCAAGGCGTTGTATTTGGTGGTCAATTGCGTGATACCGTTGGATATTCTGGTATCCGCGCACGTTTCCAGCAGCGTTTGAGCACGCATGTTGAGTTTGTCCAACTCGGCTTGCCAGTCGAATAGTGTTTGGAGATGACCCTGGTGAAGATATTAAGGAGGTTATAGTAAAAAAGGAAAATTTATGCATTGTAAATTGTATGCATTGGAGAACATTTAAGTGAAAAAAACAAAATAACTGAATAAATGTTCTACTATATTTTATGCTTTCAGCGAAGTTAATATCTCAAACGAAAAAACTCCTTCGTTTTAACATAATGGCCAATTCGATCGACTTTTACATATAAAACGTAGAAAGATACGGAAATGACTAATATTTTAAGGAGTTAAAATGTTGGGATCTATTACTTGATTTTTTTTAATAGGTGGGCAACATTAATTTACATGCCTTGTAGTACCATGGTCAAGAAAGAAATTAAAAAAAAATGCCTTGTAGTACTTAGCCAATAAGACAGTGAAATTTAGCATATTACGAACTCCTAATACTAATGAATGACTCGTAAAACTCACTTGGAATTCCTCCAGAACGACTTTCTTCTGTTCCAAGTTGTTCTGCAGCTTGTTAAAGGATTGCACCAGTTTCTCAGTCTTGGACAACCATTCCAGGGCTTCCTTGTAATGCTCCTCGTATTCTGTCCACTTGACGATACCGCCTTCTATCAGCGACTTGGTGCTGTTCAGTTGCTCGCTGTAAGGTTTATTGGTCAATATTAGTTTTAGTATTATTTCAAATATTGGGATAGTAAGTTATTATTCATACTTTTTTTGTTGTTGTATAAAATTAAAAAAATATCTGATAAGGAATTTTTTTTAATATTTAGATGATAAGTTTCGTGATTATTTACATAATAAAGTATTTTATTTCAACCATAGACACATAAATATTGAGTTTATGGAAGCGAGTAGCAACAACATATGGTGGTGAAAACCTTCAAATTCATTATTAAATATGAAAAATACACTTACACGTAAGTATCGTACTCTTCTTGCATAAGAGCTACTTCTTCTTCAATGTCCTCTCGGTCTTCATCATCAGCGAGTCCGCAAGATATCTCTCCTTGTTCCAAAGCTTTCTGTAGTTTTGCTTGTCCTTCGGGTAATTCACTTTCTAGAACTTTCAGTTGCGATATTTTACTACTCAACGATTCCTTATCACCAGTCGCGTCTGAACACTTTCCTAATCTCTCTTTAGCAGCTCTGATCCATTGGACAAAGTCTGATCCAGCATCGATAAATGCTTGGTGTTGTTCCACGGTCTCCTTTTGTTTTTCGTATAAGTCCTTAGCTTGTTTCGATAAGCTCTCGTACTTGCTCGTTATTTCTGACGCTGGCGCTTGTTGCATCAATTCTGAAGCCTTAGACGTTACAGACTGAATCATAGGCTCAAACGAAACGATATCTTGCACAATATTGTTTGTTTGACGAAGGGTCGCTTTTCTCTCACCCAGACTTAATCCTGCCGTCAGACCAGCAAGACGGTCTTGACCCTTCTTGGATTTGGCAACCTTTTGTTCACATACCTCTTGCAATTTCGCTTCTCTGTCGGATATCCATTGCTGTAACTGGGAGTAACTAGAACTGTAGTCAGCCCATTGTAATAAAGCAGTTTCAAGGTGAACTTTAGCGGTGGTCATTTTCTTCACCAGACGGTCCCATTCGTTTTGCAACTCCTTTATTTCGGTATTAATTCTATCTTTTCCATCTGATCTGGTATTCCTTAACACTTTTTCGCCGCTGTTAATAGTAGCATGTACAAGGTTCTGGCCTTCTTCGCGACGTTTTAGTAAATCTTCTATTTGCTCCAAGCGTTTCTGAAGAGCATCTTTGCTACTATTACTTCCAGTGTCACTACCGCTGCGAGTTATTTCCCAGGCATCGTCAATCCATTTTTTGGTTTTGGCGTAATTATCATCGTACGCTTGATGTTGTTCATAGTTGTTTTCAACTTTCTTCAGTACATCATTAGCCATGTTGACTAGAACTTGGTATCTTGAATTGAGATGCCTGAGTTGGTTGTTTACGTACGTATCCAAGTGCGATGAAAGAAGACCAGCTGCAGAGGCATTAAAGCTGTCTATATCTGCCTTGCCTTTATGCAGCTGATCAACAATTTCCCGTACTTCATTTACTTGACCTCCTTTTTCTTTAGCAGTGCCAAGTAAAGCAACCTTATGATTTTTAATCAGTATTTCCTTCTGTTGCAACCAATCAGAAAGCCTTTCATATTCATCTTTGTATTCTCTCCATTGATTAACAACATCCTCTAGTTGACTCTTCTGTTGTTTAATTTCATTAAACAGGTGGTCGAAGCTTTCTTTTAGAGCTTTCATTTCGTTTTTAATTACTACTTGGCCTTCTGGTGATGTACTTGCTAGAACGACTTCGCCAGTGTGCTGTAAATGTTCTAATAGAAGTTCTCCCTGAGCTTGTTTATTAATGAGCGCATCAAGAGGCGCTACTGAATTTTCTATAGCTAGTTTGTCACTCAAAGGTTTCGATTTTAATGATGGTACCTTTTCCCGAGCCCTACCAAGCCACTGTATCAACTCGTCGTGGGCTTCCTTATACAAACGGTGATCTTTGTATTGTTCTTCACGATCAGCTAAAAGCTTCTTGACTTTATCATATAATGTATCAAACTTATTTAAAGTTTCCTGAGCTTTAGATGCGACTTGGTTTTGTAGACCACTTGCTAACATTTCAGAAGCTTTAGCTTTAAGGCTATCGACATCCAAGCGATCACACCTTGCTTTTTCTTCTACTTCCTTAAGTTTCTCGACTTGGGTCCTTTTATCGGTCATCGAACCTTCAAAAGGTGTGAGTTCAGCCAGCATGTTTTCTAACCACGCGTTGCTCTTTTCTACGAGCTGTATTTGTTCTAAAAATCCAGCCCATTTAGTGACGGAGTCGTCCAATAGGTTCTTAGTTTCAATCATTCGGGAGAGCAAGGCAGACCATTGTTCTTGTAAGGCCACTAATGCATTATTGATTGCTTCATGCCCAGCTGGTGCAGTATTAGCCATAACATTTTGAGCTAATTCAACTAAAGACTGAACCTTGGTAAATCCTTCATCTTTTGTGAGCAATAAGTTTTGTATTAAAACTAATTTAGTTTCAAGGTCATCCTGAGAGCATGAACTAAGGTCAGAACAGAAATCTAATTTATCCCTCGATTCTTCAATCCATTGAGAACACTCAGCCACATTACTAGCGAATTCCTGATGTGTCTTAACATATTGCTGCCATCTATTAGTTAAATCTTTTACCTTTTGACAAAGGGACTGGTATTTTATTGTTAAATCTGAGATTTGAGAGCCACGAGGTCCCAACATTCCCGTGTATAAATGTTGTGCCCTTTCGGTAATATTATCTATTTCAAGTTCTTTAGCGCGCACCTCACCTTGCAACTCTTGGAATTTGTTGTACTGTTCTTGCTTTTCTGGTAAGGTTGCCTTTAAATCTACAGCGTGAATCTGATTGTCTGTGTTCCGTATCCACGCTAAGCACTGATCTTTCATATTTTCATACTCATTCCATTGTTGTATCTTATTTTCTAGAGATTCGATGGTTTTGTTGATAAATGATACTAATCCTTCCCATTCTTGGTGAGATGCGTCTATTTGATTTCTAATATTAGTTTGACCACTACTTATTGTTCCAGGTAGAACTTTTTCTCCAATTGTACGTATTTTGTCTATACGATTCTTCTCTTCAGGCAAATTAATTTGTAACGACTTCAACTTTTCACAATTGCTGCTTAAAACAACGCGTTCCAAATTCAGGTCACCCCACAATTGGGCTGTGTTGTGAGTTGATTCAACCCATTCTTGTAACTCCATAACAGCTTTTGTATACTGTTGATGATTATTAACAATAGCTTCATATTGTTCAACGAATGATTTAGCCCTCTTAAGCACAGTTTCATGTCTCTGTTTCAGTTTTTGAATGTTCTTCTTTATATCTTCTGTCACATCAGGCAGATTTTGGGCTCGTTCTTCCAATTCTGAAATATCTTGCTGGTGAGATAAAGCATCTTGCAAGTAATCTCTGTAAACACTCAATTGGTTTCTCTTTTCATCCAAAGTAGCTTTAAGCTCTATTTCTTTAGGAAGATTTTTCTCTGCCAAAGTGAGCCATTCTTGTACGCTCTTCAGGTTATCTTCAAATGAAGACCACTTATTAAGTTCCGAGTCTAAATCACGTTCAGCTTTGGTGATGTTATCATATAGATTGTCAACAGCTTGTTGTATATCGTGCAACTGTTGATCAATAATTTCTTTACCATCTGGAGATGTGGATGGATATAACTTCTCTCCTAATTCAGACGTGTTATTTACAAGTAGAGTAGCATTTCGGCGTTGGCTTAATAAGTCGTTCAGAGTCTCTCGTTTAGAACTAATACCTTCAGGAGTATTCGATAAACCTGTTTGGCATTCGTCGAACTTATGTTGGGCAGCCGTTATCCAATCGGTGCACTGTTTGTATTTTTCTTGGTAAGCGTTATGATCATTTACCGCTTGTTGACATTTCTTAACCAGCTCCTTGGCAGTCGAGTGAACAGATTGGAAGCGAGATGTCATCTGTTGCAGATTCATAGATATTCTTGTATCGTGACAGTTTTCGATTAGATCACTAAATTCATCTGTCAGTTTGTCCACGTCATTTTCTGCCTTTTTCAAGTTTGCTGAAATGGCCTGGAAAATATTAAAAATGTTTTAATTTTATATAGGCAATAAGTGTAGCAGACCATTACTACTATTAGTATACAACTATTTAATAAATCAGTTAGAAGATAACCTTTCCGTTAAATTACCCCATACCAATTACCTAAAAATTAAATGGTGTACTGTTTATTATTATTATTTTAATTCCAACAAAACCAGTACCTAATAGTAAGATCAATTAGTTATCTGTTAGACTACACCATAGAATATATACTTTAGTATTATTTGTGATGATTAGGTCATATTCTACTGAAAATTAGACTAAGTTCCTAAAGTGCATTGATAATATTTTTGTCGTATTTGGCCTTACTCGATCCAAAGCTTCGCCCAAACTAGTGACTGCACTCAAATCAGATTCACGATTATCAATCGCTTTAATCAAATCCTGTTTGAAATTAATAAAAATTAAGCATTTGTGGTATACTTTTGACTGTATTAAAATATTGAATATACATACCTGGTATTTATTAAGTTGGTCAATCTTCTCTTCAAGTGTTGCTTTTGGCGTATAAGTTTTGAGAGTCATTTCTGTGTCATTTAGCCAGTGTTGTAACCGATCATTAGCAGCAGCAAACTCGATCCATTGCTGAATTTTATCTTCAATGCCACGTTTAACATCGTGCACTGTGGTTGTAAACTTTTCTAAATCAGCTTTTATTAACCCGAGCTCCCGCAACATTCCCTCTTTGCCTCGAGGTGATAGTTTTTGAGTATTACTTTCAATCAGATCTGACAAAATCTTTATTTTGTTATTTCCAGATGGAATAGCATCGAGAAGCTCTTGTATTTTATCAAGTTTACTTTGTAGAGCAGCTTTATTGCCAGAAAAGTCTGATAGAAGATGTAGCCTATCCCACAGATTCTTTTGAAAATCTTGTAGAGATTTTTGTTGGTCTGTACATTGTTGATAAATTTCATAACAATTCTCATGTTTGTCAATAACAGCGGCGAGCCTGTTTGTAAGAGTATTGTACCTATCCCATATAGACTGAATTATTGTAGTAGTTTGATCATTTTCTCCTTGAGCTGACTGAATACTTGCAGCTACTGATTTAGCTTTGTCAGTAACTGTTTCTATTACTCGTTTATGTGAATATATTTCTTGCAACAACGTCTTATTTTTCAATATTTTGCTCTTTATTTCCTGCGCAGAGTTTAATGTAGCTTTCTCCTCATTTTCAATAATTTTCTCTTTCTCATCTAACCAGGTTAAAGTTTGTTGAAGCACGTCCTGATAGCTTGACCATTGTAATGTTTGTGATTCATATTCACGCTGTTGTTGCAACATGCTATCGTTAAACTTATCCCATCTCTCTCTCAAAGCTCTTATATCTGCTCTTATATTTTCCCTACCACTAGCAGCCGTCTCAGGAAGAACTTTATCACCTGCTGATGTTAATATAGTTATTTTATGTTCACCGTTATCTTTTTCTAATAAGAAAACTTGCAGTTTGCTTCCTTTGCTTTCAATGCTGAGCTTATCTTCTTTAGTAACCATTTGAGATAATTGTTCTTCAAGGGGTTTAAGCCACAAATCAAACTCATTTCGCAGCTGAAGGAACTTTTTATGATCTCCTACCAATTCAGACCAATGAGTCACTATTTCTTTAGATATTAAATGTAACTGCTGATACCGACTGTTCACTTGCGTTACTAGAGGTTTTAATCTTTCAACTCCACTTAGTTGTATAAGGCTGTGTGATTCATCAACGAAATTGTCGATTTCTTTTTCCTTCGCGTAAATAGCATTACGAAGGTCTATGTATCTCTGAAGCTGTGTTTCTTTTTCCTCTAATGTAGAGCAAAGAGTTTGGTCGCGACATTTTGATTCCATATCTTTAAGCCATTCAGATATGGTTTCCATAGACGTTTCAAAGTTATTCCATACTTTCAAAGTCTGCTTAAGTTTATTTTCTGATCCATCTATACTTTCAACTGCTTTTCGCAACTGTTCTTGTAAATTATCGATTTCTGATTTTATAGCAGTATTACCGGCTTCTGAGGTACTCTTGCTTACTACTGAAAATACTGAGCGAATTTCATCAAGCTTGCTAGCGCCAACTTTTTCTATTTCTTTTAGAGATAATGCAGACTGTAACTTCCTTACGATCTCAGGTTTTTCGCCAGTCGCATTTTCGATATCCAAAAACTTTTCAGATTGGGCACTAAACCATTCTTTGTATTGTTGAATTAGACGTGACAAGTCTTCATGCCGCTTAACACAATCCTCTAAGTTTTCCTGCAGGTTTTGGGATTTTGTGACTATATTTTGGAACAGTTGTTTAATTGATTGCAAATAAATGTTTAAAGATGCGTCATGAGTTTGGTCCACTAATTGTTGCGCTTTGTCACATACTGATTCTACTAACTGCTGATGAGTCATGATTTCTTGATGCATAATTTTATGGTTTTGTAATTGCGCTTTCTTTTCCTCGAGAGATGCTTTAAGTTCTGTATGCTTTTGCATTGCTCTTTCAACGTCCTTAAGCCATTTTGTAAGCTGTTCTTGAGCTAAGGAAAAGTCAGAAAACTGAAGCAGACATTGGTCTAATTTATTAACAGTTTCTTGGAAACTGTCACCAAAGCTATCCCATAATGATCGAATTTTACGTATTTTCTGACGAATAACTTCTCTTCCATCCGGGCTTGTATGGGAATAAAGTTTCTCACCTAAACTCAAAAATTCTTCAAATGCAGGCGTTTTCTTGTTTCTGGTTTCATAAAGTTCTTTAGCTTTATTTTGTTTCTCCTGTAAAACTGCGTAGTCCCCTACGATTTCATTCAGGTCTTGCAATTCACCAAGCATACCAATAAGCCATTTTTCCATGTCATTGTACTCATTTTCAAACGTTTGGTGTTCCGATACAAAAACTTCATACTTGGATATTAATTCGTTCACTAAGTTGTTTATCGTATGGAATCTGGTAGCAAGCTTAGATGTTTTGTTGCTTATTTCAGATTCACTAGTTACATTCTGTGTGTTTGATAACGCAGCGAAGTCAGGTTTTTTCGATGATAATTCTTGTTGTATTTCTTTGAGCCTTTGTAAATGGGCAACTTTGGCTTCCAATGTACTTTTGAGACTTTGATCTCTTACTTGATTTTCTTTAATTTTTAGCCACTCTTCCAGTTCATCGAGTGTTTTCTGACTTTCAGTCCATTGTTGTAAAGTATCTTTAAGTTTTTTGTCTTGATCTTGGCACTGCTTGGCAAATTGGTCCCAAACAGTTTTAAGTTGTTCGAATTCACTTATAAGAACTGGATGTCCATTTGCACTTGTAGTCTCTAAAACGCTATGCAATTGAACTTTGAGATTTTCTAAACCTTTGTCAATTTCTTGAGCTTTTAATGTTACCTTTTCAATAACAGCTATCTTACCATCGATATCGTCTTTTTGTGTGACAACTCCATAATGTAACATGCTGTTATCGGCAATTATGTGATTAATGGCATCGCGAGATTCTTCAAACATTTGGACATATTTTTCATGATCTGCCACGTACTTTTCGTTAGCATTTATTCTCTTTTGAATTTCCTTGGACATGTTAGTATATCTATCAATAACTTTGCCTAGACTTTTTTCAGCTTCATCATCTGGCATTAATTTGATTTTTTCAGTAAGTTGTGAAAGCATTGATTGATGGAGTTCCACGTCTTGATTCAATATTTTATAACCATGCAATTGAGCTTTTTTGTCAGGTAAAGTGGGTACAAGTTTGAAATCGCCCAGTTCATTCTCTTTATCGACAATCCATTTTTGAACCTGGTTAAAGGTATCGTCGAAGGAAGACCTTTTATTAAGAGTGGTTTCTATGTCTTTAATTACATTATTGAGCGAATCAACAGATTCTTCAAAGTAATCGCGCAATGCCCTTAAATCATTTCTAATTTTTTCACGGCCTTCCGGAGTGATACCACTGAATAATGATTCTCCGGATTCGATGGCACTATTAAGTAGCCGTTGTCCAACATCTTTGTTTTCGTTTAACTTTTTAACTTGGTCCAAATCTGCGACTGACGGTTTGGAGTGTTTACTCATGGCTGCTAAATCAGCTATCTTGGCGTTGGCATCTTGGAGCCAATTTCTGAAGTCTGTAGTAGATTTATCATACTTCTCCTTATTTTTCTTTAAGTCATTTAGTCTCTTCAAATGATTTTCAACGAATTTGTCAACAGCTTGATATCTATTTACCAAATGGTTTATGTATTGAGATACTCGCGAATCAGGATTTTGAGATAGAACATTATCACCGATTCCAGTTAGCCTAGAGATTTCACTCTCATAGTTCTTAATTTCATTGTTAAGTCCTTCAATTTGTGTTATTTTATTATTTATATCATTTAAGTCATTGAGATTAGCGGCTTCCAAGCGTACTGTGTTCTCTTTTTCTTTAAGCCATTCTGAAACACTTTCCAATAACGTTTCATATTCTTGCCACGCATTAATGTTTTCTTGCAATCGCGTTTTAATTTCTTCGTAGTTAGAATGTAGTACATCCAAATTTTTCTGGGCTTTCTCTGTTTGTACAGCTGCTTCTTGTGCACTACCTGGCTCAGCAACGACACGTAATGTATCACAAGCTTCTTTTAATTCAACCATCTTTTTGTTACATTCCTCAATACCGGATCCTACATCAGCCAATGCTGCACTTTTTACTTCGAGATTATATTTATCACTATTCCCATCAGGCATGCACCATCTTGTTTTATCGTCTAATATTTTGAGGTTTCTATTAAACATGCTAAGCTTGTCAGTAAACGACTTCTGTAAGAATGTAAGAAGAGTTGTCTCAGTTTTGTTGGCATGTGTTAAAACACTTTCAAATCTTTTTTGGAGATTACTTAGCTCTTTAGGTACTAACGATTCGTAGAAACCAGGATAATTTGCATTCATTTCCGAGACGTTTTGCGAAAGATTATCAATTTCATCATTCAAGTTTTGAAGCTCTGCCTTGCATAGTTGACATTTTTTCAAACGATCTAATATTTTATTGTTATCACCAGACATATCATCGCACTTTATTATATCGTCACGAACTTTACTAACTTTATCTGATAGTCGTTTAATGGTGTCTTTGAATTTATTCTCTTTTGATTCAAGCGATGACACTGCACTTTCCAGATTATCTGCTAAGGACCTTAAAGCTTCAAATTCGTTATCTAAGTATTCAACAATTGAAGTGACTTGTGCAACCGGTACGCTCTTGTTAAGGTTCGTTATTTGTTCACATTTTGTCATTATACTATTTTTCAAGCCCATATAAATAGGTAATTCTTCTTTATATTTGAGTAAATGATTTTGACCGAACCTGATTTCTAAATTATCACAAGCGTTTGCTAAATTCTGTCCAGTTTCACTGAGCCACTGTATGACTTGATTTTTAACGTCATCGATTTGTCGCCATACCTGTAGTTGTGATTCTAAATCTTGAATTCTCTTAATTACTGCATCATTTATTCTCTCCCAGTGAGTTTGTGAATCAAGGAAAGCTTCTTCTAACGGCGTTGTATCAAAGCCTCCTAAAGTGGATGCTTGTTTTAAAACAGATTGTTTAATAACATCCATTTGATCCAGTAAGCCCTTTGATCTTTTAAGGACTTCATAGGATTTTTTGGCCTTTTCTAAAGATTGAGCAGTTTGCACATAATCATTAGGTGCGTCTTTGCATTCACTATATAATTGTTCTGCTCGCTTTATTTCATTATCAAAAGCTACAGTGAAGTTCTTCAGCTCGTGTAAAGTAGACGATAATAATATATACTTGTTTTTCGTGTCGCGAACAGCGTTTACGACTTGATCCCAGCTATTATCAGCCGCCGATAAGGCATTCTGAATGGTACCCATATTCGGCTGATCCTCTCGCATAAGATGAAGGCCTTCCTCTCTGAGCTCTTTTCTTACGGATTGTTTTTCTTTTAGCTCTGCGTCCAACCGATCGAGGTTTTCTGTAATAGACTGAATAGTTTCGTCCGTCAATGGAACGGGCTTTTGAGCCATCTCATTTAGTGAAGTCTGAATTCCATGTAAAATTTCAGATAAGGCCTTGTTCTGAACGTTGAATTTATCCCACCTAGCACCAACCTTTTGCACTAAATCTCGCTTGGATATTACTTGATTTAATAAAGCATCAGCCTTGGTTTCTATTTCTTTAACAAGGCTTGTAGGTGATAGAAGTCTTCCAGTATTTTGATCTGTAACTTTAACCTTTGAAGGACCATCCAAAAGTGCTATGTTAGTCTTCCATTCCGGTATTTTAGTAACGATATTAACAAGTTCTTGTCTAAGAATGTCATAACTTTCGGGTGTATGTTTAGGACCCTCAATTTGATACTGTATATGATTAAGTTGTTGTTTATTGTCTTCATACCAATTCAATAAATCGGACCATTTCTGTAAGACAGTCTTGTTTTGTTGAATATTGCTTTCAATCATTTGATAATGGTCAGCAATATTTGAATATGTTTCACTTAATGAACGTGTTTCTTCTGGATGAGAAGCCAATGTCATGGTTTTAACTTCATTGTATACGTGTGTTAATTCAGGGGCCTTAGCGGCATGCTCCTGGAGTAAAACGTGCATCGACTGCAGAGTTGGCTCAACTCTGTCAGAGCTTACTTGATCGTAGCTTTCAGTTTTTCTTCTAAAGTCAATAATCCAGTTATCAAAGTTATGTAATTTTGTTAGGAATTCCTGTTTCACGATAATTTTATCTGATAACTCATTGATTCTGGAACGAACTACTTCAGCTAGATTATTTGTTCTTTGTTTTATATCAGACACTTTGTTCTTCAATAAATTAGCACCTTCAGGTTGAATACTATGGCATATAGTATCGCACATCTGAGATAGGGATATTATCTTAGCTTGCTGTTGTGAGATTTCATTTCCGAACGATTTAAGTTTGTTAAGTTCACGGTCAAGTTTTTCAATTTGTGGTGTTTCTACGTTAACGTTACGACTGCTTAAAAGTTTTTCACCATTGTCTATCCAGGATTCCAATTTTTCTGATTCCTTTTCAAAGTTCTCCCATTGAGTCTCTAATTTTTCCAATTTGTTATTCCATTGATCAGCAAGATCGTGGACAATTGCCCACCGGGAATGTATAGCATCAACTTCGTCAGGTGCACTTGTTTTGCCAGACAGTTGGTGACTCACGCTTGATAATATCTGCAGGTTCATCAACTGCTTGTCACAGTCCGTTAGCAAAGCTCTCGATTGCTGTTTTAATTGTTGTACTTCTGGCAAGGTTGTTGGTTTTGGAAGGGTACCCAGCTTTATTTCTGCTTCTTCTATCCATGGTTTAATTTCTGCGACTCCCTTCTGATACTTTTGCCAGCTTGCTAAATCGTGTTCCACAACCTTTGTTTGTTGCTCTGTTGAACGCTGTAAGTCAGCCATCATTTTCTCCAATAGTGCAATTTCTCCTTTGAGTCTGTTCGAATCTTGAACGCGATGTTCGACGGCTAACTTAGTGCCTTGTTCAGCGATATGTTTGATAATGTCTGATTTTTCAGCAATTATTTTTTGTAGTGACTGTGATTTTACAACACGTTCTTCAGGTGTTATATTGTCTGATTGTATCTGAGATACTAAAGCAGGGCTCTCTTTCTTAATCCATTCGCGGACACTTTCCAATTTACGTTCAATCTTGGTCCATTCATCGTTGAACTTCTCCAAATGTTCCACTTTAACCTGTACTTCATCTTGTACCCTGTCTAACTTGCGTTCAATAGTTTCCAAGTCTTTTTCAATAATAGGTTTAGGTTTATGTGATGTAAGAGATTGTAATTCTTCATAAGCCAGTTGTAGCTGGGGCAACCTTTCTGTTTTGGCCTTGTTTATATCGGCGTGAATTGCTTGGGTTTCCTGTAATTCACGGCCGATGCTGCTGACACCCAGCTCTAGACCAGGATGAGCGACATAGCTTTCGATTTTATCAATGTCTGATAACAGTTCTTCTTTTTGGTATTCATAGTTAGACCAGACCTTTTGCGTATCACGCAGTCTATGTAGGCGGTCAGTATTGGACTCGTAGGCGACATTCCAACCAGATTCAAGATTTCTTACGTCTTCTCGTACAAATGCAGGTGCATTGGCGTCCTTGATAAGTTCTTTACCGCGTTGCAACATGGACATGACAGATGGTCGTTGTCTATCCAATCTTTGAACAGCCGTTTGTTGTTCGAGAACTAACTGTTCAACTTGTTGTAATGTTTGTGGTTCTGGCTCGACCATAGCTTGTTTCTTAGCGTTCTCCAATATGCAGATGACTTCATGTACTTCTCTGCGGTATGTGTAACATCTTGTGTATGTTTCAGTCTTAATCATAGTGATCTCAATGGTAGGTATGAGGTTCTTATATCTCGAGATAAGGTTTTCCAGTTTGACCTGTTCTTCCTGGGCTTCATTGTCAGAACAGTGGTTGGATAGCATATCCAGTGTTTGTACAAGCCATTTCATATCTTCTCGCTTGCGGTCGGCCTCGCGACAGATGTTCTAAAAAAAGATTCAATAAATTATCAACTACAAGAAACACAATACATGAGTACAGGTAAATTAGCTTGAAGAAATTTTTGCGTTTGTGTGAGTGCGACTGACGCCAGACTGCACGTGGCACCTGCGGACAGCGTAAACAGGTTTAGTCGGGTTTTGTGCATGTTTCCACTTTCCACTATCAAGTGACGATTTATTTATTTATTTTGTTTCGTAATTATTATGGTCACAACTTTTTACCTATAGCTAAACTACTATCATCTAAAGAACGACACGATATTTTATTGTTTCACGGTAGTCGCATTGTCGTTTTTTAATAATATAATTTTTTTTAATAAACTCAAAACCTTTATCTTTAAAATAAAAACTTGTTTTTATTGAAAACAAAAATCAGAGTGTTGCTAGGGATAAGTATTAAATTAAATAGTAATGTTAGGATATCGAAACATTTTTGTATAGGCTAGAACGACGAACGGAAACGCGCTCTAAGATTTGAGTAATATACACACCACTATACATGCAAAAATTTCTCGAGACTAATTTCACTGTAATATTACATTAACTTATACAACAGATGTATAGAATAAAGTTTTATTACCATTAACTCGCGGAGCTTTGGTCCAAAGGAAGCATTGAAATAAATTTTATATAAGGTACAATAGCAATAATCAACATTCAAAACATTATTTCACTTTCTAAGAAAATTTTGCAATTTCGATTCAAAACAATATGTTTATTATAAGAATAGTATTTAATTATAAAACTAATGAAACATTGTTTAAAAGTATGTATGTAATTCATACATACATTTTTAAATATCTATTTAAATCATCATATTTTCTGTGTAATAAAGAACAAATAATACTTTTTTATAGATAAAATAGATGAAGGTAAATACCTGGAAAATAGTCTTTTCACGTTCAAACGCTTCTGCAGAATCAACTTCTCGCACAATACTGTCCATTGTCTTATCCACATGGTCCATCCATTGCTCCATCTCCCGGAATTTTTGTCTGTATGCGTCCCATTTAGCCGGAATTTGCTGTAGCTGTTGTCTGAAGTTTTCCACTCTGTGCACTGTTGATTCCCACTGCTGTTCACATCTGTAAGTATAGTTTTAAAAATGAATAAATAAATTTCAAACATTATTTTTTATACGTACAATTTAAAATAATATGAAAGTAATGTGGTCTTTAATCTACACCATTAGTATAGTAAAAATAAAAGTTTGCAAATAATCCTTGCTAGATTTACTAGTATAAATAATAATAATACTTTCCTAACTCTTACTAAGTAAGGTACTCAAGCCTAAAACAATCATTATATTAGTACATAGGTGTGACCACTATTAAATTAACCATACAATTTTAAATAATATGAAGCAACTAATATGGTCTATTTAAGTCTATAAAATAAAAATAAAAATAAAAAAGCCTTTTATTTCCAGAATTAAACACTAGATTACTATATCCTAATTACTATACACTTCACTACTTATACATTGATTACCTATCTTAATTTTTGTCTTTTAAATTTAATATTTACTGAGAAATTACTAGCTAAATTAACAAAAGAAGAGTAGACCATTCTTACAAAATAATTTAAATGTAATCTAATAAATTATAGAGGAATTGCTATCTTAAAAGTATCATTAATAAAAATATTTTATAACTGTAACAAGGGTTTAGTAGATTTAGTAGGTAAGTCAACATTGCTGAACTGGAACCCCTCTCAGGTAAACACCTCCTCCAAAGCTTTCCAGTTGTCTCTGTTTGGGCTACTTGCTGCCATTTTGGACCAGAGACATTTTTAATATCATCCACCCATCTAGTAAGAGGTCTGCCTCTATATCGTGTGCCTGATGGGCCTTTCCATAACGTTACTATTTAAGTCTATATCCAAGTAATATTGTCAATAATCTACAAAACCATAAGTGTATTCATACAAGTTAGCAAATAATCCTTGCTAAATTAATTTGTATATATTATTATACATAATTTTAACTTTCCAAGTTCTTGGTTTCAACCAAGTCAGAAACTACTCCGACTAACTTAACTAAGACGACTAATATTATACAAAAAGTGATACACAAATTTTTCAATATTTTATGAACTATACTTAATTACACCATGCGCTATTTAAGCACTATCAACTGGCTTAATTTAGCTTAAAATGGAAGCTCAATGTAATGTTAGTAAAATATAATAAAACTCAGAATGTAATAACCAAACTTTAATTTACTTTAAAAAAAATTAAATTAAATAAAGATATGCTTTGAGAATCCGTGAAAAGTACTTCATAATTTTAAAATTCATTGAATCATATTGTTTCACTCATTCCTATTTATAGTTTAAAAAATTACTTTATTGATTATTATTAAACTTATTTTATACATATTAAGATTTAAAGTACCTTCTTAGCTCTTCCTCCAAACTTCTATCATTTGTCTGTTGCGTGAAACTCGTTGCAATTTTCTTCAAATTCTGCAGGCAATGTTCAACCTGCATCACCTTGCCCTGGTTCCGGAAATACTCCTCATTTCTGATGAGGATACCATCTGCATCATCGCTTTGGTTGAAAGCCTGAAAACATATTCCATTTAATTATTATTTTTAATTTCATTACTTACATAGTATAGAACATAGTTGCTTTCTGTCTGTCTCTATGTAGGATTAAATCTTTAAAGCAAAGCAACCAATTTTCATGGAATTTTTCTTTTGAAGTGTCATTCAAGGAGAACATTTATATGTATAAAACATGCGTAATTATGTGTATAAGGTATAAGATATGTGTCGAAAGGTAGGGTCAGTATATCAAATATAATTTAAAAAATTTACCTACTTTAATGATTGTAAGTTTTAGTATATCTTAAACTAAGAGAAAAAATAATTCTAAAAATGCAAAGTCTTGACTGGGCTTTAAGCTAAAAACAATTAAATATCAGTAATAGATTTCTTTGTCACTGTAAGCTGCATTTATCTTAATATATTATTAATTTATTAATTTACCTTTTCCTATTCTACTTTTTAAACACATTCAAATAATACATACAGTCATATTTATTCCAACTATGGAATTATTAACGCGTCAGAGTAACAATTATTTACAGTTTACACTATAAAAAGAAATAGATATCAGGAGGATAGAGGTCCAGAACCTAGGTTCTTAATTCAAATAAACAAAAATACACATAGACTTACTTGTTGTTCATAGACAATTTCTTTTTCAATATCCTTGATGCAATGATGGAATACGGTCTCATCCAATTTGAATTCTAGTTTCATTAGATGAGGAGGGGCCCTTTCCAGTATGTCTTTCCATCTTTTTTGTTGTTCTTCTACGGTTCTAACTATAAATGGCCTGTCTTGTTCGTTCACCAACTATAGACGACAAAAGCAACATAATAAATATCATGATAAAAATAAGTAGGTACGATTTTTTACGGTTTTTCCAATTTCCAAATTCAAAATTCATATTCGAAAATATTAAAACTTAAGACATGTCAAAAATCAAATCAAACTGTCATTGAGACTGTCAAAGAATTTTACCCTCAATTTACTCAAATTACTGATTTTATAAAAAAGCAATATTATGTAGGTAAATTGTTTTACAATTATGTATTTGAAATAAAAAAAAACCTTTATTTTCTTTTATTTCGGTCGGCAATGTAATCGATTTTTTGCTAATATTATTACGTATATTGATGAATTCCCGCTTACGACTTTCCATTCGAAATTCAAATTGATTGTCAAATATTTATTGATATATAATTTATTTTTACATATTAATGTCAAATAGTTATTTTATATATACTTTTTATTACCTCAACCAGTTCGCGGCCAGATCGAACGAGCTCAGACACTGCTCTCTCATCGGCTTCATGGAAGAACCGTTCATGCAAGTGCAGCGCCTGTTTGCTGTCCACCCTGTTATCTGCTAGAAGGGCCTCAGCTCTGGACGCCCAGTCTTCAACGATGCGTTTCTTAGACTCGAAGTCTTCCCACGCGCGGACTAAGCGTTGAAGCTCAGCTTCCTTGCGTGTTGCTTCAGATGATACGTGAGCGAATCTGGAATAAAAAGTTATGATTCGTATTAGTTTAGAAAACAATAAAAAATTAAACAATAGTCCTATAATTGTGTCCAATATATGAATAGGTTTTATTGGAATATTTTTTTAATTTGAGAAATGAAAAGTAATACATATTAATTATAATAAAAATGAAATACTTCCAATCCAATAGAAGCTACTTTTTTATTTTTTGTAACATAGGGGCAAACGAGCAGGCGAGCCACTAGATGGAAAGGAGTCATCGCCGCCCATGAACACTCGCGGAGCTTGACGGCTTTGTACTGCCGACCTTTTACAATTCTTTTCATATTTAAACATTATAGGTATATGGATGGAAATATAAACAATTACCTCTCATTGAGATCGCGCATCAATGTGACCTGGTCTGTGACGTCAGCACTCTTGTCCGTGTCAGCGGCTTTGACGATGTTCTGGAACACCTTGTTCTTGCTCTCCAACATGGAGCGGTAGTACGTTGTCCGCGAAAAGAATGTACGGTGAATCTCGTATGTTTCTTCTATTATCTCACTGGGAATACAAGATTATATATTTTAACTTATCAAAGAACGATTTTAGTTCTACTTACATAATAATCCGTTGTTTGCGGTTTTGCCTGCCTTGCAGTAGCCCGTCACCCCGGTAGTGTAAAGATTTTATGCAATTGGTACAGTTGTTTAGAACTCCTCTTAACGCAAACAATCAAATAACCAAACCGCCCCTCCTTTTTCAAGCTATAGATATTTACTTTATACATGTGAATATAAAATACTCATTACAACTTTTGGCCAAGGGTCCTCTAGCAGAGAAGTTACTGAATAAAATATAAACTTTATAAGCTCACCGTCTAGTCTCAGTAGTAGTCCTTAATGCCTCTTCAGCCTTATCCAACCACTGACCGATCTCCTTCTGTCCCGTCTCCAACGACTCATGCTGCACCAGCAACTGCCTGTATTGGTGCAACTTCACGGGCACAGTGGCGCGGACACGAACTAGGGCTTCTTTTTGCTGTTTAAGTTTCGCCATGTTTGATTCTACCTCATCACGAGGCAGCTCGGCTATTGCGTTTTGGAACGTCCTAAAATTGTAAGAAAAAAATTCAATTACTATTAAGGTCACAATAAAAATTAACAGATTAAATTTTTGAAGACGATAAATAATAGCACTGCTTTATAAAATTAAGATTGCTATTCTAAAATAAAAAAAACATATACCTGCTAATGGACTTGAACAGTTCTTCATGCTGTTCGATCTCAGAGTTCAGCTGCAGTAGCTGATCAATATATGCCTGTATGCTGGATGTGTTGGCTCTTGGTTGTCGCGACAGCAGATTATCAGCAGAAGTAAGCCAAGAGTCCAGGCTTTGGATACCCTTGGCTAGCTCACGGCGATGGCGCAGAGCATCTCCATCGCGAACATAGCTACAAAAAGACAATCATCAATATACTTATCAGAAAAGCTATATTACTATTGTAAGTTAATTAGCCGATAGTATCAAGTCTAGACTCACCGTTCTGCTTCATCCCAGACACGCTCCCAGCGCTCTGTAATTTCAACATATTTCCTTTTGATTTCTGAGCTGTGTTCCTCGGTACACGTAGCTACCAAGAAACCGGCAGCGTCTCCCAACGCCTGGTGCTTTTCCTTCCATACAGTTAGATCGTGGAAGAATTCTAGTCTCTCGTCTTCAGATACACGCAACATATGCTGTGCTTGATCCAACCATTTTATGAATTGTTCCGATATTGTGGTCCATCTCTCCCAATGGGCAATGACCTCTTCAAGTACACTTCGAGCGCATCTCACATCAGACGCCACTCGTCGCCAAGTGTCAGACACATCTCGTAAAAACACATCAATCTCTCTCGCTTCAGACCTATCTACTTCACACACTCTCTTATACTCCTCAGCTACTTGTTTAATATCAATGTAAGCTCGATCGAATTCCTGGAATATCTTATTCTTAATGACAAAGTTATCATAATCTTCTAATAAGGCACGTACGTGATCGATGCGACCGTATTTACCGGTCCAAGCGGCTAATTTAGCCTTCGTTAATTCCGTGAAAGCCACGATGCAGCATTTGTGTTCGAGATACTTCAATCTCGCCTTTCTTTGGGGTGCGTTCAGACTCACTGTCTGCAAACGCTCTTTCATGTTTTGCAGTCTTTCGAGGGGTATTTGGGAAGCCTCTGGCGATTTAAGGGCAGCTTCGAAGCGCTCTATTACCTCTGGTAAATCAGCGAAGAACGTGGTGTGCTCTTCAAGTTTCTCGCTAATAATAGCAGCTGTTCTCTCGTCTAAAGCAGTTGGTATTTCATCGAAGTATAGAAGGTATTCGGCGCGGGCGAGCCATTCACCAACGTTACGGAAATCTCCTGGTAATTCTGAATCTAGGAGCCAGAGCCACTTTCTGTGAAGTCTTTCGAGTTCTATCCAGAGTGAGACGAGTTCACGCCAGGAACTGGGCGCAATAGCTACAAGGCTCTGTGTGTACATAAGTTTCTCTAGTTTGCGGTACAAAGGCTCTCGGGCTAGCCTTTCAGTCTCAGCCAGGAGATAGTCATGGTAGTTTCTAGAAAGTGTCCTAGAGTCGTATTGTCGTTGGATTGTGGTGACGCGCTCCGACAGCCACGCTCGAAGCAATTCATATTCCTCTTGTACTGCTGCTACGGCATCCGGCCCAGTTGTCTGAAATTTATAATTTTAGTAAAACATTTTAAAAATAGATCTGTATAATGATTATGCTCGTATGATAACATTTATAGCTGCTAATTACATTTTTATATCTATATGTAAGTAATCCAGCTGCCACTTCACAAACTCTGCTTAATATAGGACTAGATAGCATTAATATAAAGCTGTATTAATATAAAACGTCCTGAGGTATAGGTACCTATTATGTAAGTTAAGTAACTGTCTCAGTGTAAAGTCTCACCTTAGGCTCCGGATATTTATGCAAGAATTGCGCCACGTAAGTCATAATGGATCTCTCATCTGGTTTCTCCACATCAACATCTTCTGCGTCCAACAACTTGGCTATACCAAGCTCGGTTTCAGCTACATCGAACGCGTGCTCCAGTCTCTGTCTGTTTGTCTTCCTCTTCATCTCCGCCAGGTTTATCAGGTTGGCTTTGATTGCGTCTATGATAGCCAGGAAGGCGATACCGTCTCGCCAGGATGGGCCAAAGTCTGTGACTTGAATGTTAGCATCCCTGTAAGAATACGTTTACAATAAGTATCTATATTAGTTCGAGCTAAAATACCTCTAACAAGGTAATAGGCAAGTATGTAATAAAAAAAAGCTAAACGCAAAGGAGAAAAAAATAACAATAATATTAATAATCATCCAGATATGAGAATGTATTGACATTAGAATTATATAATTTCTTCAAATCCAAGATCTAATTTTGAGATCCCTAATTGTATCCTAACATGTGTGGAGTGCTATAAATCTTTTTACTAATTAATAATTTATGTTATCGGATTCAGCCCATATGATCTACTCTTGTAACGATCAATTCTTCTTGATATACGCAAACAATATTGTTCAAAACGTAATAAGAAACTCAAATCTAATACCCCTTTAAAAAAAAACTTCATATATTAAACCTAATCCCATATAAATAATTCATCCTAACATGGCCAACCAGCGACTGTCCTGCATTTATTTATAGATTGAAAGTAATGATATCATGATCCATTCATCAATCACCATGTAACCTTATTGATAGACATTTGAATTGACTTCAAATGAGTCATAAGGACATCATTTTACTACAAAGGAAGATTAGCAAATTAACCTTGGACACGTTTGCTTCATTCATTGACAAGTGATTTCTAAGTCGGCCATATTGATTTTAAAGGACTATAATTCTTATTATTTTTAACAGACCTAACAATAGGAGGCATCTTAATAAGACCGTATATATTTTTTTGTTGGTTCGCGGACTACTTTTTCGTTTATGAACCGACTTTGTTAATTGTGTTTTGGGTGAAAAGATAATATTTCAAAGGTGGTCCCAAGATCTATACCGTGGATAAAACATATTATCTTTAATTGGTTAATTCGATAATTTATTTATTTATAAAAAAATAATTATAGAATCACGTGCGTTCGAAATATTTTTTTTGTTTTTTTTAGTTATTGATCTGCTTTTTTGTATATAATATGATTACGATATATTCTTCTAATACTGATCTCTGCAATCAACATGTTTACAAAACGTAGTTGGATAAAAATAATGAAACATAAAATACACACGTCATATTACACAATATTAAAGTTAAAATGTCTGTATATGCATAATTTTTTCTATTGTTCAATTACGACGAAATTCAACAAAAAACTAAACATGCAAACAAACGTTATTGCGAGTTTAAGAATGTCGCACTATAACATTTTTTATATACATCGTTGCTTTTCTACGAATGCAGAAATTCGTTGACGTTTATTTTCTTAACAGCGAATCAATGGTTACCAAATTAATGATATCAATATGTTTGTTTTGCACTTATTAAGTTTTTACCTTTTTTTTAAGTCATCAGTTTTCAGATTTAGTGTTTCATTTTCTCTTTACCTTTCCTCAATTTTACATTTTCCTTATTTCCCAATTTCCTTTACGTACGTTAACTTATTCCTCTCACTCTACCTTTCTTACTTTATATACAAATAAGTGAATGTCACTTTGGCCAAAAACCTTGCTTTGATTATCTTTTGTCTTTAGCCATCGCCCATGAGAACTCGTGGCATCACGAGTGCTATTATTAAGGGACTATCGTTGCGAACGCGTTATATGTCTTCGGTATCTTAGCAGCAGTCTCAACAATCTAATAATTATAACTCTCAACTTACTTAGGCAGCGCGTTAGCCACCCACTGCAGCAGCGTCTTCTTGGCGCCTTGCTTCCACCTGTCTTCAGCTCTGTGGGTTGGCGTCGCCGCTCCAGACTCCTGAGACATGACTGACGCACATCGTGAACCGCCAAGGTACTCCAGCGCACGGCTGTTCTCTTCAATCTGAAAGATTATCATCCCTTTAATAAAATTTTAATACTCGTTAAATCCCAAACGAACTTTTGTTCTTCATAATCCTACTCTTGATTTCCTAAATCTTATACCATAATTTCTAGACTAAATCTGTATTCGATTTCTTACAAATCCATCGAGTGGTTTTTAAACCGTTAAAGTAACAGACAGACGAAGTGTATTTACTTAATTTAACGTTATTAGTGGATGCTAGTACATCGGTGTGAATTTAAAAATATCAGAGAACTTATAATTGAACTTTTATTTTTAATTTGATTCAAAAACGAATCTTACGCTATTATTAATGCTGAATAAAGTTTGCAGAAAGAAGCTGTAATAGTGAATATTTATTATCATCAATCATACCGCTAATTTAAAAAGTTTTGTACCTTTTTATACTAATCGATAACATTATACCTAAACACAAGCATAACTATTGGTGCAATATTTAAAGATGCAGATAAAACACTATGTGACAATACACTCCACAAGCACAACACTAAACAAATTATTAAACCTTTGAGTTTATTTAAACATAAATAAGAATAAAAATAAACCTAGAAATTCATTCCAGCCTCGAATTGCAACTTATGAAGAAAAAACGAAAATGCATCGCGATTATAAAGATCAAGAATAACATTAGGTACTATATAGGTATCTACTATATAGACAAGAAAAACTTAAAGGCATTAGGCAAAAACAAAAAAGATAAACAAGAAAAATAATCAAGTATTTAGAATATATAATTTAAAGTAATATCATAAAGCCAATAGAAACAATATTCTCAATAAAAAAAGCAGAGAAGACGTGCCATTAACAAAACTATTTCCATGCAAGTGAAAGACTAGGCTTGCTTCCAGACTCCACCCACCTTTTGTCCTTTATCCTGTGGGCCCGATATATAGTACGAAGCTTGCGCAAACAAATTATATTCAAGCCAATTAAAATGAGAATATGATTATCTAATTTTGTTAGAAATCAAATCACATGTGTTAGTAATTGTTCGGAAAAATTTCATTAATTTGATGAAATTTGTTTGCACTTAACATGACTCATTTTTGTGCATTTGTCACATTGTGTTCTATGTTTTATTCTAAATTTATCCTTTAAGTTAATATTGTCATTTTGATAGCTATCAAAACCACTTTGATACTTTTCCAATTTTAACAATTCTTTAACAATTCTCTGGGTGTTTTAGAGATTCTAGATTATTTAAATGTCGATTTATACAGTGACTATCGTGTATGTAGTTTTACCAATCAGTGCCTACATTAATATTTTAACGACGGTGTTGTGTTATACAAACTGCAACCAACTTCTACGCTACTGTGAATCCTATTTTTATATACCAACTGATTAATTATTTATACTGTTGTAGTTAAGTCCTCACTACGCCGTTTCTTTTTTAATATAGCAACTTGGAAAATTTGTAATGGTAAGCCTAAATTATTCTTCCTACCTTTAGTCTTTCTTTCAACCTCGTTTTAAGGTTAAGATATAATTTATAGATTTTATTAACAAATCAAATAGTAAATCGTAACATATAAAAACTCTTACAATATATGTATATCCCAGCTTAATAATGATAAGTTGGATTTTAATTTAGCTACTATATCACGAGACCTGCTCAGCTCAAGTCAAAAAATCTATCAAGTGTAGAAATTTTGACAGATTTGTATGGTGAACTGTCAAATCAGTACCTAAGTGTACCTAAATTTGAATAGCATCTTACTATCCCGGCATTAGACCTACAAATTTCAAACTAGCATCTAAACAGCATACCTGGAAGTAGAGGATGATAGTCCATATCAGACCCAAGACGACAGCTGGACGTCCGTCGACCAGGTCTGCTGCGTTAATGTTGACGAGTTTGATCCGTTTGCCTGCCAAGAAGCGCAGAGCTGTGTTCGCGTTGCTAAGGAAATGGGGACGCCGAAGTACACGGCCTCGCTCCATGGGCTAGAACAAATAGGATACATTATATTTATAATAATGAAGATTAGTAATTGAACTTCAAAACTTCAATTCTTGATGGATTGAATTGAAATATAGTTCAGAAGGGGCAGAGAGATAGTTGCTTTCCCATTGAACTAAACGGTCGTCCAACTAACTAGTAAATTGTTTCGTATACATACTGTAACAATTCAATTCAAATCACGAATACCGACATGGTCTGACTTTAAAAATAATAACTCGAAATAGCTTTCCATTTTAATCACTCTTCTGTTACAGCTTTCTATATGCAGAATATTTTACTTTTAGTACTCAAAAAACATTCAGAATACAGGGCTTGAAATTCCAAATTTTGATCAAAAATTGTACTTAAGTAGTTTTCTATACCACTTAAAAATCCAATAACATTAAGACGTCGCCTATAATTATACTTATACTAACCAATAAATACGTCCATTAAAATAGTCATAAATCAGCAAGATTCGAGCAATAAAATATCATGTTTTTAGACCTTGGTTTTCGTGGAATCCAATAACGAGTTCCGATCTGATTATCGCGATCAGCTTACTGGTAATATTAGAAAATATAAGTACATAACAAGATGTTTGTTTTATTTAATTGTAGATACACATTGCACGGCAGCCTCACAATAGCTTTGAACACGTGTTTCCTGAGATAATACTCTCTTTCAGGGGATGTTTTGCACTAAGTATGTACGATAAGTTGATACGCGTGCTTCTATTCGTGCGATTGTAAACAATTATATTCTTTAACGAATACGAGTAATTTTCCTTATATTATTTTAATTTTAAAGGAGCTACTATCAGAGTTTCTTGCCGCATCTTCTATGTTAAATATGCCTTTCAAAACGGTGGTAAATAATTGTCTTGTAATACCTACCGTGCCGATTCAAACGTGTTACTATATGTAGCTTAGTTGAATAAGGATATATTTTATGTTGACTTTGAATACAGCTAAAGGATATAAAATATTAAAGGGATATTAAAGGCAGTTATCACATAAAAAATTACTAGAAAATATAAGCCGTATTATATAATAATGTAATAATATATGTATTATGTAAGTTACCGCAGCTTTGTACGGTAATTCCGATGATTTACCACTTCAAGTGAGTCAAGAGAGCGTACATCTTTTTAAAACTCATAAAATTGTATACTAACTAAATAAATTAAATTGAATCTATCTATTTGTAGGTTAAACCACTGTTAATTTTTTAAGCTGTTACTGGACAGTGATATGCACTTAGAGAATTGTTGAATGTATCAGATACGGTGCTATGTTATCCTATCTTGCCATGGTATAGATCAGTGGTTCTTAACCGGTGGTTTGCGGACCACTGGTGGTCCCTAGAAGCATCCCAAGTGGTCCGCAAAGCAATCACAAATAAAAGAATTATAAGAAGCAACGATTTAAAAATTAGTAAGGAGTATGCAATGTAATCACAAAAATCTATAAACATTTATAGATATGTATAATGCGCATTTACAATAAATAATAAATAAAAAAGATATTGAATAATTTTATGCATTTTTATAGATAGATACATAGAATGAGCGTTATTTATTGACACACAGATAATGTAGACTCATAAAGCAAATAGGTGGTCTGTGTCAAAAGAGAAATTTAAAAAAATGGTCCTCCATGTCATAGATACATATAATGTGGTTGTTCTCATAATAAAAAAATCAGGTAACCCACTCCAGGTGCGAGAATGACAAAACGACTGGGACAACCAATCACCGCTCGCGCACCCGACGATCACGCGCCCCGCGCGCCGCGCCGTTACCTCGATACCTTATTTTTGACTTCTGCGCAGGTTTCGTTCAGCGCTAAAGATTCGTGACGCGTACTATAACCCACTCCAGCTGTAAAGCTCCGCGATTGTTCATTGCCGGCAATGACCACTTTCCATCAGATGGCTTGCCTGCTCATTTGCCCTCTATAATCTATTTCATAGACAAGTAAGTTACTCACCAATTTCTCGCCAGATAAAACTTCAAGTAGAGCCAATAGCTTGGTTCCATCTCGCAAGTCGTAAATGAGGTCATCGATTCGCAAAGGAGGTATCCTCTGCAAATATTTTAAAGATTCAGAATTACATTGTCATTACATTATCCTACTAATATCATAAATGTGAAAGTTCATGAGAATGTATGGATGTATGTTTGTTATTCCTTCACGCAAAAACCGCTGGACCAATTTAGTTGAAATTTGGTATGTAGCTAGATGATACCCTGGATTAACATATAGGCTTCTTTTTATTCCGGTGTTGTTCTGGAAACGGTTACAACAGCTAGTAAGGTATATTGTAGAAAACTGGTGCCTCTGGTAAGAAAAATAGTTATGAAAAGTTTTAATAATTTTTATCCACCAATACTAATGTGTTAAGTTCTGAATCGTGCTTATGATATTTATTCGAGACTTAACGTCGTTCAAAGAAAGATTACATCCCCTATTTCCCTTCACATATAGTTTGAATGAACAAAATGTACTTCCAAATATTCCAGAAGATTTAATGTAAAGGTCAAATGATTTTAATTTAAACTTGTCTCACCTTCGATAAGTGTGAATTGATCCAATTAACGAACGTCTTCTTTTGTACTCTTTCCTGTTCATCTGTAACAAAAGAAATATTTTTAGTCATATATTTAGTACTAAAGTAAATTATCTAACATTTAAAAAATAATTAATACATAATACATCACATTAGAAATGAATATTGAATTTATTATATAATTGATAGGTACTATAATTTGACGATAATTTTATAAATTTATAAATTACTAAACATCGAAACTATAAAACATTTTGTTGTTTGAATCGGTGGTACGTATTTTGAAATTTACGTCCAATACCCTCATTCTGATCTCTTGTAAGTTGTAACGTATTTTGTTAATTAATAATGTTTTATTGTCGACTGTTTTAATTATATAATTATTATAATTTAAGCATAATTCATTACTTAGTTCAAAGATATTTTTCATTATCGCAGTATCTACTGTAAACTTTAAAATAAAGCAGTTATATTTGAGTTCATTTTTATCGTACGTTATAACAATATAAGTCCAAGAAAAAAGAGCTGTAAATACTAATTTCAGATAAAGCTTGAATTTTTGATATAATGTACTTTGAAAGATCCGTAATCGACCAGTCAAAGTCTTTTCAAAATCCATCTAATATGAGGCTTATATTTAGGGTTTTTAACGTCATCACTGCTGACGTCACTAATATTATCGTACTACCAAAGTCAATCCAAAACCTTGGTAAGAAACGTGCCCTCTATTTTCCGATGCACTCATCAAAGGTTATATATAAACCAGATTTGTGAATCACGTCGAACTAAGCCAAGTTCAGTGCACCAATTGTGATCCATTCAATTGCCAAATCGAAGTGCCAGCCGATTTCATGCTATAATCTCTATTTGAGGTTTATGAGTTCATGGGCTTGGTTCTTGATTTGTTTATGACTGTTTGTAGAATGAGAGAAAGGGCAGAACGGTTGAGATTATTTAAAGGATGAATTTTAGGTACATTTAAAATTTTGTTGAAGATTGCCTCGTAGGTTCTCACGTGCCCGACCTTCGCAAGTGTCCTCCAGTGGGTTTAAGTCAGTATGGCTCTTTAAAGGCGGGTCTGACATAACCAACTCTTTCCCCCCCAAGGAGTTGGCAGTATCCGTAACAAGATTTTCCAACGTATCAAAAATACGTTTAAAATTGGTCGCCTTTTCGTCGGGAAAAGGTTCCTGATCCTAAAAGACTAGACTAGACTGTTAACCTTTCTAGGCTAGTTCATAGAAACCCACTTAAATTCCACAAGAATGTCTAGTAAATAATATACTTATATAACAAATAATTCTGCCCCATCTAGGGGATATAGGTTAGTAAGTCATACAAACAATTCAATATATAGATAAAAATAACCAAATTTTCTTCAATACATCGCCAGTACTCGGTAACCAAAAATTCGTTTCGTATTTCAAATGAGTGTATTGACATTTTTGGACAATAATACATTGTTTTACGTAGTTTATAGTCAATCAGGAATCATTAAGCATTTATACACGCAAGGTACAACCTGGTACGGACTCCCTGTCTGGAGGCTTTCTTCCTTCAAAGCCTGAACACGCATGCTTCGTAATTGGAAAGAACTAGTAAAAGATATGAGTTTTCAACATAACCAATTGCGTGAACTGCAAGTTTATATGCTTCTGAATGTCCTGTTAAGTCTTATGATTTATTTCAAAAGTACTTTGAATCGAGGCTTCGCTCTCATTTAATCAATTAAATAAAGATTAGGAATAAAAAGTAGCCCTTGTCAATTCTGATACCTTTAAGAATATGTAATAAATAAGTGCCATGATGATTGGTCCAGTAATTTTTGCGTGAAAACGGAACAAACATCCCTACTTTCACTTTTATAATATTAAGAAATGTTTTCAAGTACCTACCACACAATTTAGCTAGGGAAAAACCCTACTCTTTGATTTTATTGGTTAGGTTAATATAGCATTTGACGCTCACAATACAAGCCTCTATCTAGGAAAAGATGTTTTGATCGAATCATTAGGTTCAGACGTCTTCTTGTAAGAGGTGAATCGTTTACAAGATACAGTACATTACTAATAAATAAAACTGGTGCTTTTCCATATAGAGACATTTATAATTCTCTCACCCGGTCTAAAACCCTCCAGAACGTTTTTTTAATATGAATAGCAAAAAAAAAAATATTATACATACAGAAGAATTGAGAACCTCCTCCTTTTTTGAAGTCGATTAAAAATAGCAATAAAGGAACCTCACCTTTAAGCTGCGTTATTCTACTTTCGATTTTATAGTTAGAATTATAAAGGAATACGGCTTCGTATAAAAGTAAAAGCGATAAATCATATAATTTGTTTACATAACTACCGTGACTTTGGGTCACGCAATACTGACATCAGGAATATTTTCAGGGTATTGCACCCCGAAATAGATTTCTATTTGTGGCTATCATTTAGTCATATAGATACGTTTCTTTACACATTCTATGCGACTAAAAACTTGTTTAAAATTGTTTATTGATGAAATCCTTTAAAGATTTTTTTGCAGAACTTGAAGGTACAATTATTTAACTTGTGTTTCAGAACCAATAGTACTAAGGGTATCGCGGAAGAGTCTGCGAAGGTACGGTTCGGCAGAACGGTATACAGTGAGGATTTAGTCGGTAGAAGTCCGCCATAACCCGTGGTCCTTCCCCGAGGTCCATGGGTATCCTATGAGGAAAATTTAAGGTCAGCATCATATCCAAAAATCCCTCAAGCCCTGCGAGTTTTAACGCCTCAGGTAACTCGCGTGCCCCCAACATAAAAAAAACGTATAACGTATGGTTGCCTGGAAGAAATGGCTTATAGCCATAAGGCCGCCTTAAACATGTGTCTTCTTCTGTATTTTCCTTTTTGTATACGTAATGTTAAAACGTGTCATAAAGAATTTATAAATAAATAAATAAAAGTTAACTCCGCTAAACAATCCTCAAATACTAAATAACCTTACTAAATATAAAAGCATTATACAAAACTGATATGTATAGAGAAGTGTAACCATCATGATATGTCAAGGCAATCACGGTAAGCTAATATAATCGGATTACACGCGATACGTTCAGTTAAGGGATACTCTATAACTCCGTTTAAATATAACTTAGACGTTTTAGTTTTAAACTGTAAATATAAAAACTTTACTACCCTTTAATATCGTTTTAATCGCATAATTTCCATTCCCTGGACAATACCGGATAATTAGTAATTCAGGATATTATCCCTCCTTGCCTAATATCAGTGGTTTTCCATCTAATAGTGTTTGCGTGAAATACAAAAGTATTTTATTCAATTAGGCTACATAAAGTAACACTTTTGAATCGTCATGGTATTGCAAAACATTTACCACCGGTTCGGAAGGCAGTTTCTACAGAGTAGAACCGGCAAGAAACTCTGATAGTCGCTCTTTTTACAATAAGAACACACAATCTATATATCTATCTATATCTATACTTATAATAAAAACGTAACGAGTCGCCGTCTGTACATGGAAGATATATGAGAAAAATTATTATAGGAGACCTTTATCCACGCAATAGAACCCAAAACAATGATTGTTTGAATTTTTGTTTGTTTGTCTGTTTGTTTGTGCACGCTAATCTCAGAAACTGCTTATCCTTTCTAGATGGGTCAATGATATATTGTGGCAAGCTTCACTTAACATTAAGAGTTTAATTCATGTCAATCGGTTGATAAATAAAAAACTTGCTGAACGTTTGTTGGCGCGGGTTAGGCATTTTAAAACATGCTGCCCAGTCACTTTTCTACGCGGGCGAAGTCGCTGGCACAGCTAGTTGTAAATATAAACAAAAACTCAAAACATATGAACATCCATACTCACAAACTGCCACGTTTATAATATTAGTAAGATTTGCAGTTGCATTCATAAATTAGCATGTGTAATGGCGGTTCACGCCAACTATGACGCTTAGCGCCAACCATTAGGGGTTCGCTGCCAACAGAGTATAAATAGGACATTGTTTTGTCACCATATTGTATAGTGTATACACATCGATGCGTCGAAAAATAATGCAAGTAGTTTACTAACAGTCTGGCGAATCGTAAGGACCCCTGATTTAAACAACCAAATACATACATTTTATTTATTATTTGCCTGATACCAAGAAAATCCATACTAATTTTATAAATTTGAAAGTGTGTTTGTTTGTCCTTCTTTCACGCCGTAGCTAAGCAATCAATCGACCTAATTTTTGAGATACAGTTATATTTGAAAATATTTTTAACCAGAAAAAAGGGTTATAAGGGGGGAAGGGGGTGGGGGTCAAAGTTTATATGAAAATCCACGCGGACGGAGTCGCGGGCAACAGCTAGTATAATATAATAATAGTAGATTTATCCCAATTCCTCTTATAAGTACCAATAGGTAGGTACCTCACGTACCTTTGAAAAATGAATAGAATACAATTTTTCTGACAAGGGAATAAAGGAAGGGAAAGAATTGTAGAAAAATTTGGGCCTCCACTTAAAACACCCTAACCCAATATTGATTGTGTAACACCGCATCAGAACTTAGAGTTACTTAGTTATATGTTTAATCTTTTTTTAGTATCGTCAACAACACGATAAGTAATTTCTATGGCTTAACTAACACGATATAAATGGGAAATAGAAATAACCAGCAAAGATTTTATTTAATTAGTTCAATGCGTGCGTCAAAAGATTACGAGATTAACTCTGTTTTTAACCGACTCCAAAAAAGGAGGATTTTCAATTCAACAGTATATTATATGTTTTTTGTAGATCTATAGGTGTCTAATTATTATTATTATTAATAATCGTTTTTTTTCTCTTCAAGTTATCTAATATTATAAACGCGAAAGTTTGTAAGTTTTCACGCAAAAACTACGAAATAGATTTGACTATTAGATATTAACGCATAGGATATTTTTTATCCTGGTTATTGAACGACAACTACGCAAATAAAACAGTGACCCGCGACTAGTATTTTCAACCGACTTCAAAAAAAGGAGGAGGTTCTCGATTCGACCCGTATGTTTTTTTTAATATGTTTGTTACGCGATAACTCCGCCAAATATGAACCGATTTGAACAAATCTTTTTTCGGCGTATAGGTATTAATTAAATTTAAAAATAAAAAAACAAACCCCCAAGAGTGTAAAATTGGGGATGAACTTTTTATACGCAATATCTCCGCCGATTATGCCCAATTTGAACGATTATTTTTTTGTTGAATAGGTTTTATCATGAAGTCGGTTTTTTTTAATTTGATTATGAACTTGAAAGTTCGTGACTACAGAAAGAATGTGTTTTTCTCTTTAATGCAAAAACTACTCCATTAAATTTAATGAAATTAAGCACGTTTGTAGATGATACTCTGAACTAACAGATAGGATACTTTTTATTCTATGCTATGCTACTACAACGAAAGTTATATCTTTAAAAGTACACACTAATTTTTATTCGTCTCCATAATCGACAACTGGTTATAATAGATTTTTGTCAAGGTCGCGGTAGAACGAGGCTGTTAAGGTAATTTAATATTGAAAGTTAAGAAAATTACATCATCGACGAAGCAGATTCTTTTGCGTTCGTTGATGTTTATAACTCCGGGTCGGATTTCAATGAAAACTAGCCGTTGCCCGGAATTTTATATAAGCTTTGACCCTATAAAGTTTTTATTATTTTTAAGATGTATTCTGCTATTCGGGAAAAATCCAACGAACCAAAAACTATGAAAATTGGTCTAGCTGAGCTCGTGTTATAAGTGTTGTAATAAACATTTTTGTTTTATATAATATGTATAGATTTTGTACCTATATGATAGCTTATAGGCAAGCAATAGGTTTTCTAGGTTTTTTCTATGTCAGGTAAATTTACGGTATGGAGATAATTGGGATTTACTTTTTTTATATTTTTTTTTTATACTATTAAGAGGGGAGACGAGCTGGACGCACTCCTGATGGTAAGAGTAACGCCAGCCCATAGCCAATGCAGTGCTACCCGGAACTTTGCTATAAAGCCCAACTCCGGGCAGAGGTGCACTACACCGACGCTCCTCACTTTGAGTCATCAGATGTTGAGACTCATTGGCCCAGTAATTACGCTGGCTACAGTGCCCTTCAGACCGGAGCACAGTGACATTTCATTTACTTTAGATTAATTTAAAGGATACGCTTTACGGGTTTGCTATGGAAACGAAAACATAACGAATAAAACCGAGTAGCACGATTGGTAGTTAAACAAAGAAGTTTCTTACTTCCATAGTTAAAAATTTTCACCGTTCAAATGCAGATTTTTGTATCTCTTTTTCTAAAAAACTACTGAACGGATTTGGATGATGTTTGGCCCGGATTATTATTATTTATATCCCGGTATTAACCCGGACTTGGAAACTATTCGTGTAAAACTGTAGGAAACGGTATGTATACAAACAGTAGAATATACCTACTCTTACTAATACTATATCTATGTGAAAGTTTCTAAGAATGTATGTATCGATGTATGTTTGTGATTCTTTCACGCAAAAACAGCTGCACTGATTTAGTTGAAATTTACTTTATACCCCAGTATTGCCTCAGGAACGGGAACTACGCGGATAAAACCGCGAGGTACAGCTGGTCAATAACACAATGACTTTAAATCTGATAGGAGTTCTTTCTATTAACGTTGGAACGGCCTTGGCACCGATACACATGTGTGTCTGTATGTCAATGTCTACGGACGGTTTGACAGTTGAAGTATTAATTATACCGCGGCGTTGCGTGCGGTTGGCAGTAATGGCTTTTGACGTCATCATATTCTGAAACGATGAAGATATACTATAAACGCAGATTTGTTTTAAAGAAATATGAGAAAGAAATAAGAAATATGTGTATAGATTGACTTCCTCGTTTTCATCATGTCATTTTCTTTTTCATTTAGTTTGACTTTTAAGATTACGTATACAAAGGTTTTAACCTTACTATACTTATCATAGATTTTCCTTTCCGTGCGTCCGTCTATCACCATGCTATATCTCAGGAACTTTAGATTTCATTATCATTTTAATTAACAACAAGAAAAATTTATAACAATATAAATAATGTCGCAGAGCCCTTCGTGTGCAAGTCCGTTTCACACTTGCCTGGTTTTTTTTTTATTTTACTATTAAAAAAGATGTAAATTCTGTTATTGTTCAAAGTTTAATTAACCAACTGAATTGATAGTGATAATTTAACAGTAAGTTCGATAATAATAATCTATATACTAATATATAAAGCTGAAGAGTTTGTTTGTTTGTTTGAACGCGCTAATCTCAGGATCTACTGGTTCGAATTGAAAAATTCTTTTTTTATTGAATTGACCATTTATCGAGGAAGACTTTAGGCTACATAACATCACGCTGCGACTAATAGGAGCGAAGATATAATGGAAAATATGGAAAAAACGGGGAAAATTATTCATCTTTGAGGGCTTCCTTTGCGTGCGCTGCGAAAACGGTTCAAGATACAAAAATATTATGTATGAAAGAATTATTCCTCTTTAAATGATCTAAAAAAAAGTCCGCGACACTATATGTTTGTCTTCTAAGATTGACTCACTATAACATAATAATAGAAATAGATCCGACGGGAACGAAGTCGCGAGCAACAGCTAGTAATGTACAAAGCGACACGACGTCACACATAACATCTTACTCTATTACGCCTTAACCATTGGACCGATGTTAATGCATTTAGACACGGTGATACTTCAGACCTTTTTTATAGTTGGGAATTCCTCATAGGTGCATGGAGCCTGGGCCTCAAGAAATGGCCATGTACTACGTCAGACTTGTACCGACTAAAACCACACTGTTTTCCGTCTCACCACAGTGGGTTGGGGTCACACACATTTGTAGACTCTTCCACGAAAACCTAGGTCTAGTCTTTCTAGATATAATCTAGACTTTGAATAAGTAGGCTACCTTTTAACGCTTATTGTTAAAAAAACGTTACGTCACTATGTAGTGAGTATAAGACAGTATCGCTTTCTCTCTCCCTCTATCCCTATTTATGCTTAAATCTTCAAAATTGCGCAACCGATTCTCATGATTTTTTAATAGATAGAGTGATTCAAGAGGATGGTTTATATGACATCTACATGCATAATATATGCGAGCGAAGCCGAGCCGGGTTGCTAGTATTTAGATAAAATTATCAAGTGAAGAATCTTAAAATGGTATTCAACAAACACGTCATAAGTAGTTAAAAGAAAAAATGGTCAAACATTCATCAACATGACCTTCGCTTGTTATTGCCTCTCAGAAGCCGTGCTAATCGATTAGCAAGCACATTCATAATAACATAATATATAACATAGTATATACACCTTTGTATGATTGTATAATCCGCCGTATTACATTACGGCTAGGTGTTTTCAAAAACTCTTAAGAACAGACTCAAAGGTAAGTCAAAAATGCCTCATGGGTTGACAAACTTTAAATAAAGTAAAAAGAAATGGTTTATGACCAAAAAGTTAGAGGATCTAAATAGTATGTTTATTGGCTGATCTAGGCCGCATAGCTTCCAAATAAATATGGTAGAAATTTAGCATACATTATATATTATAGATTATAACCTTTTTTAACATATAGGATACTATTTATCCCGGAATGACCATTGGAACATAAAAACAAAGCATTTTACCGGGGCTAGGTCTCTTTCGCAGGAGACCGACTGGGTGGGTACCCCCACAGTGCCAGACATTCAACCGCCTGAACAGTGATGTGCGAATGTCACTGTGCTCCGGTCTGAAGGGCATTGTAGCCAGCGTGATTACTGGGCTAATGAGTCTTAACATCTAATGACTCAAAGTGGGGAGCGTCAATGTAGTGCACCCCTGCTCGGAGCAAAATTCTGGGTAGCACTACATTGGTTATGGGCTGTTTCTAACCATCAGGAGGGCGTCCAGCTCGTCTCACAACTTCATAGAATTAAAAAAAATGTAAACCCGATGAACACAACTAGTGGCGATATAAATTTCATTGTTTACAACTCACTCATATAATGTTTCCTTCAAGGCTAAGACCTTGCACTCAGCCACCAACCAATTATCACATTTCAATATGGAAATTAAAACGCATTCAAAGTACATTACGTGCTCGTTACTGACAATGTAAATGACATTATGTTTTATTGCAGCAATGTAAAGCGCGTAAGTTATTGTATAAAGATAACAGTTAGTAATAGCAATATGGTGTCATGACTATTTGAAACTTACTAAGTGTGATTTAGGTCTACTTAAGACTTGTTCTGTTTTGTTAACTAAATAAAGTATTCCTTAAAAGAATCTAGAAAACACATTTCCCCCTTTATCGAATTACTATAGAGAGCTGTAACACTAATAAATAGTGTGACTTTCAGTTGGTATTTTAATTTTGAAGCTCCACTTAAATCATCAAAAAAAGAAAACCCTTACAACAGAAAAAAATAATACATCACATACATCTGTCCATAGATATAGTATTGCGCATAAACTCGCGGTATTAGCTAGTTTTTTTTAATCGAAGAAATTATATTATAGGAGTGTATTTTAAGCGTACTCTTTTATAATCAAAGAAAAGTATAGGTCGCGTCACGGATGTTTAGCGCTGGACGAGAATAGCTGCGCATCGGTAGAATCGCGCTCGTAATTGACGTATTGGTGCGAGAAAGACAATACGACTGGGGAACCAATCAACGCTCGCGCACCCGACGATCACGCGCCCCGGGCGCCGCACCGTCCCCTCGATACCTTATTTTTGACTTCTGCGCAGGTTACGTTCAGCGCTAAAGATTCCTGACGCGAACTATACACAAATATGCCGGTGACCCCTACTCACAGGGATAAGACAGTGGGGTTTTATTTTAACTCTAAATTAACCTATACCTATAAGAATTTACTCACTATGTTTTATATTAGGCATACAGTCTCTCCTTAATTTATATCATTACTTAAGCCGTAAATAGACTTAAAACCTCATGTTTATAGTTAAGTCACGAATAAGCACTAGGTCACAGATAGGTATCATTTCTGAGAATACTGAGTTCATGCAATGTCACAACCTCTTTGTTGTATTTATAACTTATTTATAGAGCCTTATCGAAGTGGACAAAGGGTAGTTTTAAAGTTAATAATACATATGTTATCAAGTTAATATTTTTTCGTAGCAGTAATTACAGAAGTTTAATGATGATAGTAATAAATATGCTTGATTGCGGTGAAGACATATTTATTAATTTTAAAGACGAGAATTTAACACCGGTTTTGTATAACCTTTCTTCTAGAAAACTGGAGCGAAGTCAAATAGAGTTGCGTCTTATGTTAAGAGGGCGCTGGTAACCAATATACCTTTCCTGATCCCCCGGTTTTCCATCTTGTATCCCCTTCTATATCTATCTCTTTCCTTTTAAAGGTCGGCTACGCATTATGAAAATACCCACAGAGCGTTGGGAAAGTCCATAGACGAAGGTGATCGCTTAACATTGACTCCTAACACAATCAACGTCAATTTTGAACAGTTTCGATACAGTTTAAACGACTTCGAATTAAAATAAATACTTTTTTGTGATGTTTCGACAGCAATACGATGAACTGATGGTTTTTTTTAAATTATAATTCAAATATACTCTCCCGGATCTTAGTCCGGGATCATTTTATCCGATCATGAACTGATGTTTGATCCGATTCTTTATTACAAAAGTTTAAGTTACATAACTCGGTAAGCGATATCAAACTGTTTCGATATCGACGACGATAGCATTCGGAGTAGAGCCTCTGCTCAATTGGGAGGGCGACTAAAATATAATTAAATATCCGTCGGATAGATTAATTTAAAATAATAGATACGTTTTAGTCATTTTCTTGTTCAAAAAATTCAAAAGATACTTTGACTTGAAAAGTCCTATGACGTCATTACTATGCACATTTTCTACTAAGTTATGACGTCATTAACCCCGACTTCGTTACTATACTGCGCTTAGATATAGTAAGCAGTCTATGCTATTTTGACAAAGTAGTAGTTTTGAGTACATCTTATCTTAATATATATAAATCTCGTGTCACAATGTTTGTCCTCAATGGACTCCTAAACCACTTAACCGATTATAAGAAAATTCGCACTCCATGTGCAGTTTGATCCAACTTAAAAGATAGGATGGGTTATATCCCGGTATTGCCACGAGAACGGGAATTACGCGGGTAAAACCGCGGGACACAGCTAGTATTATATTATGTTATTATCTAAGAGACGGACTAAATTTTTTTCATCATGTCTATTGACCTTCCCAATGTTATGTCAACGAAAAACACAGTCCTTGACCAACGTAGAAAATAATCAATAACAACCTAGACACCGCAATACACCTTTCTGACTTTATGATCTAAGTTTCAAACTATTTTATTCATATACTTTCAAGCATATGTCATTCCTATTTATAAATGATCGTCGGTGTAAAGCAAGATAATGAAAATGTATACAGGTTATAATAGGATTTCTTAGAATAGACATCATTTTACGATGGCCGTATAATAAATAGTTAGATTTACATAATCTATCGACTTATTAATTGCTCTATTGGCTTATGATGTCAAATCCTTTAATTATGGAAGAACCTTGTGTATACAATTATGTACATTACATTGTGAGATGAGAAATTAAGAGAAAGGCTTCGGATTTAAGTATCTCCTGGGTATTAAACTATAATTAACTAAACTAGCCTTTATCTTATGTCACTCTTGACGTTTTCTTTTGACAATAATTTGTGTTGCCATCGTTTTACAATTAACAATTTAGTAAATATTAATATTTATACAATATTATATGTGAAAGTTAAATTAAAACAATTATCTCAATTTATACTATATTCTTATATGCCAATAAAGACAAATACTGCATTCACTTGAAAGTGACTTAACACTACAGAGTATAAAACAAAGCTTTCTCTGCCCCAATATCTACGTATGCTTAAAACTGTAAAACTATGCTACCGATTTTCATGCGATTTTTATATCAGATATAGTGATTCAAGAGGAAGGTTCATGTTTAAAATACATACATAAATGCGGATAAAACTGCGAGTCGCGGCTAGTATATAAAAAAAATGTTAATGTTATGTCTACAAGTTATGGAATAAATATTTTCTCGAACTATTATCTAGCACTATACAAATGTCTCGGTATATCATATCATACAGATTATTAATAATAACGGTTTTAATAGATCGCCCACACAGACATTTATAAATGACAGAAGTAACCATTTTCGACAGGAAATGATTTCAAACAATTTAAACGCTACAATAAGGTT
>JADANM010003811.1:8860010-8870428 GCA_026213755.1 Eurema hecabe | reverse complement strand
CCACGAAGTTAATATAATTTACCATTCATTGCCAGCCTGAACGCGCGATAACTACAAAAATAAACCAAAATATTGTGTAGTAGGCGCTATTTTTGTACATGACAACACTGGCTGAGATCATTTCATTGGGTCAGAGTTGCATAATGAATTAACATGGTTCGAACGTTATGGTCAAAACGTATACCTATGTTAAAGAGTTATTTAGTTTTGAATGGAATTGTTTTGCTCAGATATTGTTTGCGACGCAGATTTTTATAATTTTACTGTTGTAATGTGTGCTCGGTTAAGACGGTTGTTTCTAATAGGGTAGAGAACCCCTCTATTGGTTTGTTTTTGTTACTTGAGAACGTTCTGTTAAAAAAAATCAAAATCTGTTCTAGGTTTATCGATTTTGATTTGAATTTCTATCATTATATTTGACGCTTTTAAATAAAAACAAAATAAAATAATAATGTTGTCCTCGCACCTGTTGAAGCTTTAATTTTACAAGATTTTTGTTTGATATGTGTTGAATTGCTTGTGTACCTAAATTAAGATGTTTAATGAATGAACTGTTTGTTTTAATAGATGGTTTAATGCTTAATGATAATTATTTAGTTAGTTACTCTACGATTAGTATAGGCCGTGGGCTGTAATATTTTACTGAACTGAATTTAAAATATAAATTTACATATTATGTCACATTACTTAAATTCAATTTAACAGTTTAAGATAAATTTTGGTTTAAATTTTTATTCTAAACGAATCCATTGCTACCAAATAAGAATACCTATATCATACTCTATTGTCCAGTAAAGCAAGTTCTCAAAATAAGCAGTTCAAAGTCGCCCAGCGTTAGTAACTAAACTTTCCTTCATCTTATTTGGATTCCAGCTTGAACAAGTCTAGATTTTAAGACCTGCAATTAAAATTGAACCTTATGGCTACTAAATAAAGTTATTTTTCAATTACGCATGAGTGTGGTCTTTTTATGGTTGCATAGGCTCGTATATTCAGTACACGGAATAAATTTATCGCTAAAAAACCTGTCTGAGCTGTGTTTAGTGCTTACTAGTTGCGCTTCGCAGTTTTGCTCGCATAGTTTTCAAAAGAATTTTGTAATATTTATCTAAATCTAAATCTAAATTATATTATATATAACAAAAGTGACTGACTGCCATAGTGATCTATCAACGCACAGCCCGCATAGCGGTTGAAAGTTTGTATGAAAATCCACGCGGGCGGAGTCGCGGGCAACAGCTAGTTATTGTTTAAAGTTGCACTACGCCACCCAATTGTTTATAATGTATGTTTTGTCCCGAATTGTTTGCCTGGAAGAGATCACTCTTGAGTGATAAGGCCGGCAGCTACCACAATGTATTCTTTTTTTTAATGTTTAGATTGTTATGTGGAACAAAGGGTGAATATAAAATAAACAAATAAAATACGCAACCGGCACACTCGTGACATCGCGAGTGCTCATGGGCGCTGATCACTTAACATCAGGTGACGCGCCTGCTCGTTTACCTCCTCTTATTAAAAAAAAATCGAGTCCCCGTAAATTCCGGAATAAAAACCTATGTGTTAGCTAAGTTCTTATCCACCTGTAAGCCAAACTTCAGCCAAATGTATGTAGTACATTTTTATTTTTTTTTATATAATAGGGGGCAAACGAACTGGCGCGTCACCTGATGGAAAGTGATCAGCGCCGCCCATGAGCACTTGTGATGTCACGAGTGTGATGCCGGCCTTTTAAGGATAGGTACGCTCTTTTTTTGAAGGTCCCCAAGTCGTATTTGTTCGGGAACACTGCATTTGAAGCTGATTCCACAAGATGGTCGTGCGTGGCAAAAAGTTTCTGTACTACACTTTTTGCACGAAAGATCAACTAACATACCAACACTTTCACAAACTTCAATGAACTATGGTCAATCTTAGAACTTCAAGCTAGTTTAAACAATTAACACTGCTTATCCTACTAATATTATAAATCGCTGTACACAAATTGTTATAGTCTGCAATCATCTTTTCGGATCATCCAAAAATCATGTAATACTTGCTTCAAAACAGGATAATTATCGAAAACACTTATCAGTCGTCTGGTTGTAATAAATTATACGTCTCCGAATGCATAAATAATCATTTAAATTATATTAATTGGTAAACGAAACTACTGAAATTATTTATAAAAGAAGGATACACATTCTTTTTAAATATGTTTTACGTAATAAAGCGTTCTGTTTTGTTTTTTTATTTGATGTATTCATCTTTTCGCTAAACTAAGTACGTCGAAACTAAAATGGAGGATAATAATTTTGATAGTAGCTATTTGTGTGTGTGTGTGTTTGTATTTGTATATGTTTATGTTCCAATATATTGTCTTAAATACTTTTATATTTTTTTTATTCCATAAAGTGGTGAGACGAGCTGGACGCCTTCCTGATGGTTAGAAACGCCAGCCCATAACCAATGCAGTGCAACCCAGAACTTTGCTCCGGGCCACCTGCCAAGCAAAGTTCTGGTCTGCACTGCACCGACGCTCTCTTTGAGTCATAAGATGTTGAGACTCATTAGCCCAGTAATCACGCTGGCTACAGTGCCCTTCAGATCGGAGCACAGTGACATTTGCACGTCACTATTCAGGCGGTTGAATATCTGGCACTGTGGGGGTATGGGTACTTATGAGATCTTATAGTATGAGGTGTATATTTTATAATGAGTTCGGATGATACCCTTTGGAATTGAGAGAAATGAAACGTCAAGTCTAACCTCGACAAAATTTATAAAGATAGTCGCCATATGTATCGTTTTAGTAAAACTTAAGGAACTTTAAAAATATACTTTCTTTTCTATAGATAATTAATTTATTAGTGTGAGTCTTACTACAATTATTGTAGCCTTAAGTAATCTCAGGTTTGTAAATCAAATTAGGCGAACTACTATTTCTCAATAAAACACAATACTATGTATGGGGAAGTATAAGCATTTAATGTTACACATTATTAGTCTGTGATCACTCACTCCGCGCGTCGAATACTGAAACGCAACTTAAATTTAAGTACAACTTAAACCGGTCCGATCTGACAGTTCGCCATACAATTCTGTCAAAATTACGAGTCTGAGTATGTCACTATTTTTTAATCATAGTTGCCAACAAACTAAAGATTATATTACGCATCATATTTTTAAATTTAAACAATATAATCGACTACGAATTCAAATATATTCCTCACAAAATTATTTAAATATTTAAAAACCTTATGTAGTCTAATTATGTAGTCTAATGAAACAAAGATAAATTTAACTTTGACTTCGTAATTACAAAGTCTAAACCAAAAAAAAGTTAAAAACACGATCGTTAAGTTCTGTAAAATTGCTTCGGTTATTATGAAGTATTATAGTTTTTAAACTTTTTCTTGTTTAATCTTATCTAGGTGCAAGAATGTCATAAGAAACCGAGATTACTGAGAGTCCATTAGTGACAGAACGTCGAAACATTCAGTAAAGATGGCCGCTCATTACACTTTAATAGTCTTTTAACGTTTTGAAAGGACATTTTGACGTCAATGTGACGTTGTCAAAACCAGATTTGTTGTATCTATGGAATAATAAAGAATGTTGACGTGAAACGTCTTTAAAATCGAGCCGAAACACACGGGTACCAATTTACCATAACATCGTACCTTAATAATTAAAAAAACTATTAGTCTTAGAAACAAAAATGTGGTGTGAATATTTGTTTTAAAAAACAGCGTCAATCTTGTTTTCATTTCAATCTTTTACTTTAAAAGCGATTCGCTAACATAGACGTTTGACGCAAAAACCAACAGCCATGTGCTCCACCCGATTTTTTTCAAAATGGCGACCGCTTAACGCGCCTTTTTATCTTTAACACTATATATTTTTTCTTCTCCTTTTTAAAAAGATTTTTTGCAAGCCTTTATATTTGTATTTTATTATATTACCTAAAATGAGTTTTGGACTCCAAATAACTTCCTAGAAGGAAAACCTACACGATAATTATTTGTTTATTTGAATATATTTTGCATAGCATCGAAGCTATTTACTATAATCAAACCTGTTTTCCGTCCAGCCGAGTGGAACCAAGTCAAGGTTATGGATTTGGAAGCAGTCACCATACAATTTGTTACCATTAAATTATACCGAATAGAGATGTTTGGTACTTGTTCAAAAACATAATTTATGCGCTTTTCTTTCTTTTTTGATACTATTTTATTCCGTTGAGGTGAAACGTCTTTACACACGCGCCGAAATAAATCTATTATATAAAAATGAATAGCAAAATGTGTTGGTAAGCGCATAACTCGATAACAGCTGAACCGATTTACATAATTATTTTTTTAGAATAATCCTGGATGTACGAGGGTGGTTTTAAGCAAAAAAAAAAAGTAAACGTCGAGTATAAAGTTTCGGGTGGGATAAGGGTAGCGTGAACGAAGTCGCGTTGGGCCGGCTAGTAATAAATAATAATAAATATTTTCAGGACATTAATAAGGTACATAAACGCCGCATTATATTTTGAGAGCTCATGGCCGATTTTATTATTATTTTTTTATTAAAAAGACCGATTTTGTTACAATAGTAAATTATCTATGGATGTAAATAAATTGTGTTTATTCAGCAAAGTCATTAGTAGCGTAGTATGTCATTGTACACGATATATGAAAGAGTACACTTATATTAGTAAATACTTTTTTGTATGCAAAGAATCACGTACGCAGGAGGAAAATTAGAACCATTCATGCAATTATATTATATGAAATAGATACGTTATAAGCATAAAATGTTGAAGACACAAAAACATCCTAATTTAGGACGTTTTACATTTAGGTTATTGGTTGCCAATGCATTATCGAGCAACTGACAAAATATACTATCTCTTTTTTTCTTGTTGGTTTTATCATTTGTCTCCTTTCTATCGTTTTGAATTGTATGTATGTGAGCTGTGCGGAACACTTTTCGGTTGATTTGTAGGCGTATAACATATATATTATATCTATAATATCATTGCATTCATGTGACTTGTGTTATTATCAGAATGAATATAACTAAACGCGCAACCTGTCCCGACTCGTTCGCATATATTATGCATCTATTATACATAGGTATAAACCTTCATCTAGAATCACTCTATTTAAAAAAAAACGCCTAAAAATTGGTTACGTAGTTTTAATAGGTTTAATCATACATAGGGGTATAGGGACACAGAAAGCGACTTTATTTGTCAAATAATTATTATATAAAAGCTAAGGGAGCGATTCGCTATCAGTGAAGTTAAGTGAACAAGCAGGGTGATTTAATTTACCCTTTATTAAAGAGGGTGAACCCCTTTCTTACAAAATGTATGACGAAGCATATTTATAACGCAGCTAAAGGCGTTTTCATTTCTCTTTAACCCCAAAAAGACTCCTTCAATCCAATGTTTGTTTGTCCTTACTTAACAATTTCATAGAAAAAAATCTCTGAATAAATCTTGCAATAGTGTTAATTTTATTAGCGTACAAGTTTTAAAATTATGGCCTATTGTCATCTACAATTATATAAAAATGAATCGCAAAATAACTCGATAACAGCTCAACCAATTTACATAATTCTTTGTTTAGAATATTCTTCGATATACGAGGATGGTTTTTTAACAAAAATAATCGTAGGTGTAGAGTATATTGTATAAGATTTCTGCTAGGATAGGTACAGCGTGAACCAAGTCGCGTTGGGCCGGCTAGTCTTAATATATATATAAATCTCGTGTCACAATGTTTGTCCTCAATCGACTCCAAAACCACTTAACCGATTATAATATAATTCGCACACCATGTGCAGTTCGATTCAACTTGAGAGATAGGATAGCTTACATCCCGGTATTGCCCCGGGAACGGGAATTACGTGGGTAAAACCGCGGGGAACGGCTAGTTTCATATAAAATTCGACTTTGGTCTAAATTATGTTCGTCTCATGAACATGAAATAGGTTCCCACGATTGCTCGATAGATAAATATAAAATCTTCATTACATAATATGTACTGATATTGTATCGTAAAGTTAAGGTCACATTGACGTAGATATATTTAAACAAGTCGTTTGTATTCGATCTTTAAAGATTATCGAATCTAGTCTAAAATCTCAAGACATATTAAAGATGATATAAAAATACTTACTATATTATACATGCGAAAGTAACTCTGTCTGTCTGTTTTCCCATCACCCTAAAACTACTGAACCGATTAGAACGAAATTTGGTAGGTACAAAGATAGTCGAAAGCTAGGCAGGACATAGGCTACTTTTTTTAATCTTTAACTTTTTATGATATTTTATTTTTATGGTACACAGATGGTCTAGAGCCTGAGATAAAACATGGGCTACTTTTTAACTGGAAAAAAGAGTTATAGACGGTAGGGGGGGGGTTATATAAACTCCACACGGACGGAGTCGCGGGCAACAGCTAGTAGATCATAAGATAATATAGAAATACAGATAAGTCGTAAAAGAGGTCTTGTAATTGCTTAGTCCATGTTTATACATTCTTTAGAATTAATTATTTAAACCCTAATTTTATAATTAATTTTCACCAAATGAAAATAGCATCGGATGAATTAATGGAAACTTGGTTATTAAACTGTTTCTACTTGTTATCTTGAACGAATAATAATACATTTTTAAAGTTGTTTGTTGATCAGTACACGTCGAACTTGACCCATTGATACGAGATAATGCAATGACATCATTTAGAATCATTATTTTTATAATGGCCGTAGGAATGTTTAATTATTATATTATTGCCTAGCTGTGCCAGCGAATTCGCCCGCGTAGAAAAGTGACTTCGGGCAGCATTTTTGAAAATGCCTAACCCGCGCCAACAAACGTTCAGCAAGTTCAACGTGAATCTTTAAATTGCTATAAGCTTACCAGAATATATCATTGAAAACCCCATCTAGATAGGATAAGCCGTTTCTGAGAATAGCGTGCACAAACAAACAGACAAAAATTCCAAAAATCATTGTTTTGGGTTCTATTGCGTTAATAAAGGTCTCCTATAATATTAATTCTCATATATCTTCCATGTACAGACAGCGACTCGTTACGTTTTTATTATATGTATAGATATAGACTAGCTGTCTCCCGCAGTTCCAACTGTGAATTTATAAGAAATTTCCTAAAAATAGACATAATCTAAATTACTTATTATTTCATCAGCTGCATGCCAGTAAGAGACCCGTCAAATCGATTCAGTTATTTCAGAGATTATCCGGAAAAAAAAACAGAAAAACGGTAACAGTAAAAAGTGTTATTTTGATGTACCTATATATTGTAAAAATATTCATTTTCATGTTAAATAAGGCCTTTATTCAAAATAGGCAATTTAACAATTATATGCAGGAACATATATAGATTGAGATTTTCCTAGAAACGCTAAGAAGTAAAACTATTCTGAAATCATTGCCCAGGGAATATAAATTCAATCTTTTCAAGGTTAGGGTGAGACTCTTAAGCTGATATGACACCTTTTATCATCTTCGCTTGTACAATCAAGCGAGATCGCGGTTGAATATAATATATCTAAAAAAACATGAAATACATTTTTTAGTATATAATATAATCATTTTGGATCATAAATTATCTTTAAAAAGCGTAAATCGGATTGATAAAATAGACAGATAATTGTGCATTCCATTGCATTTAAATTGTTTACCAAAAATCGTCACTAATCCATGGAAAATATATAAAACTGCGATGTATTTATATAGAAATAGCTGTTGCCCGCGACTCCGTCCGCGTGGACTTTCTTATAAACTTTGACCCCCCTCCCCCCCTTATAACCTTTTTTTTCAGTTCAAAAGTAGCCTATGTTTTATCTTAGGCTCTAGACCATATGTGTACCAAATTTCATTGCAATCGGTTCAGCGGTTTGGCCTTAAAAGCATAAAATAGACGGGAAATAATAAATCCTATGCGATAATCCACGGTCTAATCTACCTTTATTTTCAAAACATCATCCAAATCCATTCAGTACTTTTTGCATAAAATATGTAGTGAGAAACTAACTTCCATTAATTATCCTTACAAACTTTTCCACAAGTACCAATATAAAATAATATTAAGGAAAAAGACTTCAAATTTAAAACCTTAGTACCCTATACAGTCCTCACACTAATAAATGACTCCTAAAATTAACGCCTACACAATTGGTCTGGCTAGCGCGTACAATTTGTCTGGGTCATGGATAAGGCTATTACGACACATTATTACCATTTGTTCCCGTCAATTCGTTATGATTTATATTGTTTAATTAATAATAGTTAAAGCTTAATTAATAAATCGTGTTGTTGAATAGAACATTAACAACAATAGTTTCAAAGATAAACACATTTGAATTGACTAGAAATATTATAAACACGAAAATTTGCGAAAATGTGTCGATGTTTGTTACTTTTACGCGAAAACTACAGAATAGATTTTGATAAAGTTTGGTATGCAGATAGACTAAAGGTTGCGCAACTTATATCTACTAGGTATATAATATTCGTATAGTTCGTAAACAGAAACATTAGCTTACGCTACTTGGAAGTCAAATAAGTTGTCAAAATATGCCCACGTCAAGTTATAAGATTATATCTATAAATATCTGTTTAATTATCACTTTCGTTAAAAAGGAAAGGTGTTTAACGTATCAAAAGAGCACAAAACGTATTCAAACAAACACGACCGACTTGGCGATGACATCAGCCTAATTACGATGCACAGAGTAATGACTCTACAGACACTTAAAGTTCACCGGAATAATTTATATGTAGTGCCTTAAAACTAAACTGTGGGAGTGTTCTTGCTATTTTATTCTATAGATTATTTAAATTATACTTGTAATATAGTAAGGGCTATTAAATAACTAAAACTTGTTAATATAAAAAAAAAATTACTAATACGTTTAAACATTAATTAGGTTAGATAATTGTAATACGAGACTAAAGACAATTGACAAAAATCTTGTAATAATAGAACGCTACGTTATTCATACTCATTATTAAATTATTCATTAAAACATTCTATTTATATATTTATTACACACAATATAAGTCTTTAAACTCCAATAACTCCTCAAAACAATGTTAATAATATCCTCAAGTTATCGGACAAAAAGCTAAATGTTAATTGTAGACGGTTGATGACATCATATAAATAATTGTATCGGCACGTCACAAGGGACACGTGAACTGACAACAGTTCCATCCGGTTTGCTTGATTCGTTTTTATTATAATTGTTACTATGCTAATATACCAAAAAACTATCAATATTGTACATTGTTACATAATTTTATGAAACAAAGTCGCATATCTATGCTCCTAATAAGCAATTATTGCGGATTTGTTTATCAAATAGAGTGATTTAAAGGTAGGTTTATGTGTATAATAGCTGCATTAATAAATGTGGTTAAAATTGTGTGACAAGTTGCGAGTAAAAAGTTTACTATTTGGTCGTAAGATAACTTAAACATATTTTGTTATTCAATTTAGTAATTCACAATTACATTAACCCCGAACATGTCTTCAATCTTCATGTGAATGAAATTAAATCGTGCAACTGAGCTGTCCAATGTCAGAACTCAGAAAAATAAATATATCATATGTTTTAAATGAATAATATATTGATTAAATTGATTATTAAAGATCAATACCGGATCTTCAACAAGCTTATTGATCTACAATGAGATAATAAACGATTGTTATGTCATCTGAAAAATATTTACTTTGCATGAAGTAATAGTGCAAATATTTATAATTACACCGGCATCAATGTTGAGATTAGATAGCAAATGACCTTGGCTGGTTTACTCTATTTAAGGTGTGAAAGAGTCAAGAGATAACGCTATCTCATTTGGGATTATCTTTTAATTTCTTTAAAAATATCTACGTGATAAAAATCATGCACTTCGATATAGAGATATCGTAAAGGCCCATTTATACAATAGTAATTAAATTGCTTTTGCGTACTGTATTGAAGCGATTTGGATGAAATGCATAGTCACCACTTAGCTTAATATGTTTTTACATTCTTCTTTTGTATACAAAATCGAAGAACTTAGAATATTTCTACTTTAAATTTACATACCTATCTACGTATTTCTTGGAAGACATGCTTATTTATATGTTTATTTTTATGTTTATTACTCGTATTACCTCAGTCTAATTTATAACGTTAGAAATTATTACGTAAACATTTTTCTATAAACATTTCAAAAGTCACAATTATGTAAACTATCATTGATATAAATAGAAAATCGGTCGTGAAATATATATTTTTTAAATTATCTCGATTGTTTTGTTGTCTATGCTATTTTTCGTTTCAAAATGCAGTTTGAGTATAACTAGCATAAGATTATAAATATGTAATGGTATAATCTGTGGAAGAATGAATTGTAGCAAA
>JADANM010003811.1:8759453-8776173 GCA_026213755.1 Eurema hecabe | reverse complement strand
TCGTCAACGTATTTGAAATGAATGGGGAAGCTATATTTGTAATGGAAGTTGGCTGTTATATTAGTATCAGTCAGATGTCACATAATATAGATAATTGGTTTCAATTAGTATGTATAGTACGCGTCACGAATCTATAGCGCTGAACGAAACCTGGGCAGAAGTCAAAAATAAGGTGTCGAGGTAAGGGAGCGGCGCGCGGGGCGCGTGATCGTCGGGTGCGCGAGCGTTGATTGGTTGTCCCAGTCGTGTTGTCTTTCTCGCACCAATACGTCAATTACGAGCGCGATTCTACCGATGCGCAGCTATTCTCGTCCAGCTCTAAACATAAATGACGCGCACTATACTTCTTACAGTGATTGAATATAACGTAAGCGTTACAAAGATGATGTCATTACTGTTGACGACAAGACTTTTGTTCTTTAGGGTGAGAAAGAATTAAAATCAAAATCCTTAGTTTTAATACGAGACGGAAGCCAGCCAAAAATTGAAGATTAAAGTCTAGCAAATCGGTGTGCACTTTAGTACATGTTTATAATTCAAACTGTCTGCAGACTAAAAAGTTCGTAGAATGCGGGGAATCTAAGCATTTTTATAGGTAGGTTTGTTATCTGTAGATTACTATTTTGCATTTTGACTTCTTACAGGCAACCTTTAGCAATTTTTTTTAGTCAAAATCTTTCTTACCCTTTCTGTTAACACAAATTAAAACATTTTTTTCTACTTCATCTATCACTTTCACATCTAGTTTAATAGTATTGTGTATGCATGCAAATAAAACAATCTATAAGCACTATATATTTATTACGTTACTAATAGTAAAATTCCTAGAAACTCCTTCGAATTCCCGCAAACTCCCCAGCAGGCTCCTCGCCGCTCCCCTGTAAACTATTCGGTAGAGCATTTGCATTGGTATCGTATCCTCAGGTATTGTCCATTCAAACGTAGCTGTACTGGTTCCTAACAGGGTTGATACTCTTTGCCATTTAAACCTGGAAATAAGACAGTACAATTAAGAATTCATTTAATCTTCTATAAGTGAAACAGTAATTGTAGTTTTTAATTTGTCGCAAGTACCTTTAAAATGGTTAAATACGAAAAAAGAAAAACTCTAAAGATCTCTCATCTTTCTCTACGTACGTGTTTAATATGTTTTCATTTTTAACACAGCGCAATCTAGTCCTACGGTAGAATAGGGGCGTCAAGAAATGGCATCTCATCTGCGTGTTTTATTCGGTAAGTCCCACTTTACCGAAGGCTCATTTTCCCCTTCCTCTTTATCCTATTATAGTTTTCCTTGTCTTTTTTCTCACTGATGTTACTAAGTTTTGCGACTGTTTATAGGCGAAGGAAATCGCTTACCATATTGCGAACCTCCTGATCAATTGTCCACCATCTTATAAAGGAGTCAAGAGTTTCTTACTTGGTATTCCAATCAGCGTCGTTGGCGACTTCAGTCCATTCCCCTAATACTAGTCTTTCGACCACGGCATGGCTGGATTCCTGACGGAGATTATTCCTTGGATTTGCTGCAACCTGTAACACACCATGACTAATGGTAAAGATATATCGAAGAGCTTATTTATAGTACGTACAATACATTGAAGACAAAAACCCTTGGAACTTTTTTGTTTTATGCTCGCAGACGGTGACCCTTTATCGTGAAATGAACTCGTACTGTTTTGTTTTAAACAATTGGACCGTACAAATTTGTTACAATAAGTAGCCTAGTTGAAATAAAATATACATATTTGACTTTGACTTCAATTCAAATAGTAACTAGTGGAATCAACTCACTCATTCAATGAATTACGACTTGGGGTACTTCAAGAATAGAGCGTACATCTTTTTAAAAGGTGGGCAACCCACTCCAAAGCTGTCCGCACTCCGCGAGTGTTGCGAGGCGGCGATGACCACTTTCCATCAAGTCCTTTGCTCCATCTCGTTTGCCCCCTATGTTATAAAAAAAAGCATATGAAACTTACAAAAGTAGCAAAAACAGTGTCTCCCGGTCTCGCGACCAGAGGCGGCTGCTCCAACACATCTCCGAACTCCTGGCCGACGCCTGCCGCGTCCAGCACCACGGGCAGAATAAGAGAAAGCGTCCTGTTCCTATGGTCTGCTGGATCCGGCCCTGGGGTGACATCTCCACCCTAAAAAAAGTTGGATTGTAAACTGAGAACGAACTGACTAATCTTAGAAAAATTAAAACAGCTTAAACTATAAAAGTAGATATAATAAAACATAATATAACGAAGAAAGAATAACAAGGCATTCTCACCTGCATAGCAACTGTAGTAAAGTCTCTGAATTTGTTTAGAAATACGTCCAACGTGTTCGGTCCGTAAATAACTGATGCTGCTTCATAACGTTGGACCTAAAAGTAATCCATACATATAATAAAAACGTAACGAGTCGCTGTCTGTACATGGAAGATATATGAGAAAAAATATTATAGGAGACCTTTATTAACGCAATATAACCCAAAACAATGATTTTTGGAATTTTTGTCTGTTTGACTGTTTTTCTGTTTGTTTGTGCACGCTCATCTCAGAAACGGCTTATCCTATCTAGATGGGGTTTTCAATGATATATTGTGGAAGCTTCACTTAACATTTAGTGTTTAATTCATGTCAATCGGTTGATAAATAAAAAAGTTATGGCAATTTAAAGAATCACGTTGATCTTGCTGAACGTTTGTTGGCGCGGGTTAGGCCCAAGTCTGCTGCCCAAATTCACTTTTCTACGCGGGCGAAGTCGCGGGCACAGCTAGTATAACAAATATATCGTTATCTTCAGTAATAATACTATTCAGTTAAAATTGGAGCTGCATAAATTTGAACATCATATTCATATCAAACGTGAAAGTTTAAAGGGATTTGTAGGATTTCTTAAAGAAGAAGTGTCATAAAATAACTTTAGCATAAATTAATTAGCAAATTTATAAGAAAAGCTTTTATTCACCTTTCACGAGCGTTTTGACGCATTTGAAGTAACGTTATTAGACATAAGTTTTATAAATACGTAAAAAATATATAAAAAGTATTAGTAAGTTTAGAATAATTATCAGGACAGACAAGCAAGATCACGGTATTTTTTCTTTCAATAAATAAAGTCAAACCTGATATTCCTCAATTGTGGTAACATAATGTATGTATTCGTTGGTGAGGGCTGACACGACCACTTTGGGTTCTGCGCCATTTGCCTGCATCGTACTACCTAGAAATGAAATATTTTATTTGAAAAGCTATACAAACCTTCTACATATTAGTGCTTGTATTGTAAAAGTCTGGAATATTTGAAAGACACTAGCTTCTTTGAATCGTACCGTTTTCAATTAATAATGGTTTTTAACAAAAAAATACAACAAATAACTTTTATCGTGTTAATACGGAATAATTAAATTTGGCAATGTTTTACTTCGCACAGTAAAAAATAAAGTTGCATTCCGTTGTATGTCCCTGTATGCTTGACCTTATAAACTACGCAACGGGTTTTGATGTAGATTTTTTAATTGAGTGATTCAAGAGTAAGGTTTGGATATGCATCATACGTATATACGAACGAAGCCGTGGCTGGTCGCGAGTTATATATGAATTAATTAGAAAATTTTAATTTCTTATACTAAACTACTAACCAATTACTGATTACTCCTTTCGCTCTTGACCGTATCATGATTTTGTGTCAGTTTATCAATGTGTGTATGTGAATTTCTGTTCGAAGTTACCGTAACGTTAATGTACCTATGACATCCTTGATTCTTCTTCCAGCCATAGTGGAAGGTTCCCCGGGGACACCAGCGATAGCTAACCCGGCCAACCAGACCAGGGATATTGACACCACTCTAGGATGCCAGGGGAAAGGGAAGTCGGCCTGGCATTTAAAATAAAATTATTATTATAGCTTATAAATAAAAAAATGTGGATGGACAACCGATTTTTTTGTAATTCCAAGGCCATAGATACATTTTATTGTCAATCCGTAGGTATACACATACATATATAGTGTTTAAATCATCCCTTAAGAGAAACTAATCCTTAAATGTCATCATGTGCTTTATATTTTTTTAATTATCCCTTAATGAATTAATCCCAATGGACATTATTTAAATGTTTTACGAGAACGAATGTAGAAATCAAATATGTTCCAAAAATGACGCTTAATAAATAATCATATTTGAATTACAGTAAATATTCACTTACTCGCCCTGTAGCCAGTAATATCGGCTTCGGTAAGTGGCACTCAATGTCTTCATCAGTTGGCTTCGCGACTACTCCACTAATGAGATCCAGCAACGGGTTGTTATTTATCGTACCCTGTTGAAATTTAAAGAGCAACTATCAGTGTTTCTTGCCGGTTGCTTTGTAGAAACTGCCTTCCGAACCGGTGGTAAATGTTTTGTAATACCATGATGGTTCAAAAGTGTTACTATATGTAGCCTAGTTGAATAAAAATGTTCGACTTTGATTTTGAAAAAAATGCCACGTTTTAATCATAAATAAATCATAAATAATAAATTGTTCTTACAAAAAAAGTATGGAAGTCTATGAGAATGTATGTATTTTACTATGGATATTTGTAACTCTTGCTCACAAAAACCTTCTAAATGTATTTGTCTGAAGTGTACCTAGTGTCCACGTTGTTTATTAGGATCTAAAAAAAAATCATAAGTAGTAATCCTTTTATCCTGGTCAATACCAGCTGGTCAGGTTATAGGTCATACAAGGAGCCAAAATACTCAGGTATTTTGTAATATTTTAATGTTATATATTATTAGATTAAGAAAATTCAATATACAACATATAATATCGCAATATTAAAAAGAATACAAAATAGCTGAGTATTTTGGTTTGTAATCATCAGTCATTATCTTAAAGTTTCTACTTTAAGAAAATATAATACGTATGTAAAGTGGAAAATATTTCAAAACTGAGGCGATACATTGTTTACCATAATAAATAATTCAAGGTCTTAAATATATTACGGTAATCTTTTACAGATTTCGGTCACAGCCATTTTGAATATATATGTATTCAAGGATTTGTTTACACAGTCGGAAAAATACTTTAACGAATTCAAATTGAAGTTTCGTTATTTTGACTTTGTATCACTATAATAAATAATTAAATAAATAAATATTTTCAGGACATTTATACACAGCGCCATCTAGTTCCAAGCTAAGCGAAGCTTGTGTTATGGCAACTAGATAACGGAATAAATTACATATACATAGGTACTTTTCTTTTGTACATACAATACATAGCAACACCCAGACCCCAGAAAAATTCAAATGTAAATTAGAAATATATTTTTCCGGTGTGGGAATCGAACCCACGAACCTTCGCGCAGAAAGCAGTTGTGCTACCACTGCGCCAAGCGGTCGACAATGTGTAATATGTATCACTATATAATGTAAATCGGTTTGGGTCATATTTAAATTTGAATTGCAGCTTCAGTATTCGCGCAAGTGACACAAAAACTATAATGTCAAAATGAATCGCAAAATGTTGGTAAATGCATAACTTAATAAGGTCTAAACCGATTTGGATATTTTTATAATATTCTTTGAAGTACGATTATGGTTCTCAATCAGAGAATAGAAGAGAGGGTAAAAGGTCACAAGATAGGTAAATAAGGTCATTTATATATATATCATGTATCTTCTGTGTTATATTTATGTTCAAAGTGTATATAATAAAGTGTATAAATAAATAAATAAATAGGATAGGCAACGCGTGGTTAAAGTCAAACCAGCTAGTATTATATAATACTCGTCTCTATTTATGATCCTACCTGAGTAATATTAAGTAGGTTAGCGCCATCTATCGTGCCTGACGCGAAACTGTAGCCAAGGCCGGGAACACATCCGTGAACGGGATCGCTCTGAAAACGTCGATCTATCTCATAATAAAGTTGGCAACTCGTGTCAAATGTCGAGAATATTATACTAGACTTATACTTCTTTTTAGATTTATTTTTTGGTCTGGTATAAAATTTAAAAGCTTTTTTAACTTGCAAAGACGGTAAATATGTAATAAATATAAAAGATGCTATGGCGGAATCCCGTCACTTAATTTGAAGGCAGATGCTTTTAATCTCGCGAGAACTGTTTGTAATGCGAATTAACGTAATTAGTAAACAGTAAACTGTCTTTCTTTCAGCGCATTTACTTTTCTTACTTCCTTATTACTTTTATATTTCATTTATTTGTATACTTTTATTTTTTACCACATTTAACGTTTCATTAATTCTCTAACAGGAATTCGTGTGAACTTGCCGTATTAAACGTTCTCGTCACGGGGTCGTATTTTGCTACTGTTTCCTCTGGCATATCAACGAACTGATGAACAACTGCGATGTCTCCAAGCAACTCTTCACCAGGGCTCTGCAGAGCTTCCTGAAATTTGTAGGTTATATTTAGCTTAATTCTTTTATTGGTTATTTTAGAAGGCATAAACTTTGTAGGCTTTATTTCTGAATAAGAAGTGCAAAACTTAATAATATTTAAATGGCTATTATATTTCTCGGACACTTGTCTTCCAAAATATTTTACGACATGTTAACTTACATTTTATATCTAGCCAACTACTTACAAGTAAGTATGGATATTAATTAAAATTTCGTTACAGTTCGTCAAAAGGAATATCACTTCAAATTCTGAAGGTATCTCTATACGCATCTTAGAACGTAACTCTTCGTGGCATTACTCGTACATACCAAAGCACCTTCGTACACCATGGTCCCAATCATAGCTGTGCTTTCAAACATGTCTTCTCCAGGTCCCATAGAGAAGCAGAGTTCTCCACGGTCGCATAGAAGGAACTGGTTGTCACATTCTTCGCCACTGAACTCGCAGCGAGCTCCCCTGGTGTTTGGAGACACATCTCCAAGATTAGCTGAGAAGAATCCAGCTACTATTGATCCCTGAATGTTTAAGAACAGTTTATTACTATTTATTAATTGCTTGGACACTAAACTGGGTATTAGGTCTCTAAATGTATGAATGAACTAGTCTTATAAAATGTACGAGTATATCTTTTTATCTCTCTTTTATAAACTCTTCCTCTAATTATTGAGATTTGGAGATTAAACTTAACAAACATGAAACTTTTGTACTTTTTTCCTTACATAGTTTAAATTACTATTTTCTTATGTAACAAAGTGGTTTACTTATTAAATAAAATAAAACTAATGATAAAGAGCTTTTTTCCTTTAACGTTTTAACGAGTATTTTTTTAAAATTTATTAATTGCAGCAAAAATGATTCTGTCATTATTTGATTGAAACCCACCTTTCCAGGTTTACTTGCAGGATTAAGGGTTTCTTCCATCTTCAAAGCCGCATACCCCAAATTGTCTGAGGACACCAGGAGGTTGGTCATGTTCATGCTGGTTGTGTGGACTGCAAACCAGGTCATGACGCCGTGGAGACTTCCATCAGACTTCAATATACGCACTTGGGTTAGCTCATTGTCCGTATCGGAGTCATATCTGCAGATTAACGGATTGGTAAGATTGGTAAGATAATTCAAAACGAGATTTTGACTTTGCCAGTTATGTTATATTATGGCTTTGAAATATCGAGGCAAATTTTGAACCAGTCTTGAATCTGTAAATGATAATCCATTCCTAAATAACTCCATTGAGATACCTTAATTATAGATAACAACTTAAAGGAACAATAAATGATAGAGAGGATTAAGGATGGAATTACAGAAGAGCTAAAAGGAAACCGTCTAGTGAATTTACCTTACAATCCGCAATGATATATATGACAATATGCTATTGACAATTATTCCGAGACAGGGAGTACTTCTGAATCCGCATCTAAACACGCCCATATATAAAAATACCTCTTCCATTTAGACCAGTATTTAATTAATGAAGTTTTTTTTTTAATCAAACAAGAACGTACCTATTTCTCTCCTCAACAGGGTTGTACATGTATGAGTAAGGAGATCTGTTCATGTGTGCGTTCGAAACTCGTATGCTGCTGACGAACAAACGCGCAGGCACCATGCTCTCATGAGCGCGAATTATACTCTGAAATGTATGTTATGTTATTGTTATAGAGGTTTATGTCCAAATACTGTATCACTACTCAAATTTAAGTACAGGTCAAATCGGTCTGATTTGTCAGTTTACATATCTGTCAAAATTACACTTGAGGCGTGCTTAAATTTGATTTTCGCGTACTAGTGTTTGGCCATAAAACGTTCCTATAATATTCTCTAAAGAAAATTAAGATGGATGGTAAGATATGGAACAGTGAAAGCTATTCTAAACTGTTTTATTTACCCGTGTAAAACTATACAAAATTCCATTACCTATTTAATAACATTCTCCTTTATCAAGTAATGTGTCAAATTTAATAATTGAAATCGAGTTGTTTAGGCGTAAAACGTAACGGATAAACAAAATATTGAGTAAACTTTACTTAGATACTATCACAGGAATAAACAAAATAATTTCTTTAGTATGATTATATTTGTATATATGAACCATAAGATACCTACCCTCGTTATACCGTCCACATAGGCATTAAAGGTTTCGATAGAAAACCCAAGGATAGATATGTCTAGGATGAAATCTACCAGGTGTCCGCCTGGCGCACTGTGTGTATGTGTGCCTGTTAATATCACATTACGAAGGCTATACATATCTCCATAGAGCGTTTGAAGGTTTTTCACTACCTGAAAATATTTCCACCAAAATAATAAATATACCAAAGCTATAAATTAACTTTATGTTGCAGATTTCTTTGGCTATAATTTCTTATTTTTGCCAAGTCAGGACAATAAAAGGAAAATTATTAAAGAGCCTGTTCAAGGACGTTTTATCCCATTATCAGTGATATCCCTATCTGCAGAATTATCTGATAGTTCTATGTGCATATGGCAACCATATTATGAGTTAGAATACATTAAAAGCTTATCTCCTAGGTTATAAGGATAATTATATGAAAATTAGATATCCTATGTTATTAAAAACAAGCATTATAAAGTAATTACGTTAGCCTTTATACATTCGCCAGAAGTTTCACATGATTATGTTACTAGTTTTTTTTAATAATAATAATAATAAATATTTTCAGGACATTTATACCCAGCGCCATCTAGTTCCAAGCTAAGCCGAAGCTTGTGTTATGGCAACTAGATAACGGAATAAATTACATATACATACTTTTCTTTTGTAAATACATACATACAATACATAGCAACACCCAGACCCCAGAAAAATACAAATGTAAATTACAAATATATTTTTCCGGTGTGGGAATCGAACCCACGACCCTTCGCGCAGAAAGTAGTTGTGTTACCACTGCGCCATGCGGTCGTTTTTTTAAGAATGGAGTAGACTTTTAATGTTTAAAATCAATTCATACCTCTCGCCTCACAGCAATACCAATGGCTTGCACCTCAGCAGTAACCAGAACGACTCTTTTATCTCCCTTTTCAAATATAAATGCTCTGGAGAACTGCCTAGTGTGGAGTCCAGCTCCTGTCTGGGCTAAGTCTGCGTAACCCATCTGCAAGTTAGATAAGGATATCAGTGTAGTATTGTGGGCAATTGGGAGTAGACGTATAGTCATTACATAGTAAACAAAGCCGCTTTCTTCTGGCAGGCTCTATGTATGCTTATTAGAACTACGCAACTGATTTTCTCACCGGTGTTTAACAGATAAAGTTATTCGAGTGGGAGGTATAGGTCGCGTCACGAATCTTTAGCGCTGAACGAAAGCTGCGCAGAAGTCAAAAATAAGGCATCGAGGTAACGGCGCGGCGCGCGGGGCGCGTGATCGTCGGGTGCGCGAGCGTTGATTGGTTGTCAGAGTCGTGTTGTCTTTCTCGCACCAATACGTCAATTACGAGCGCGATTCTACCAATACGCAGCTATTCTCGTCCAGCGCTAAACATAAATGACGCGACCTATATATTTGTTTATAATACGTGCATAAATGCGGTAAAAAATTGTCTCGTGCGTCATCTCGAGTCCACCCCCGGTGGGTTTTATTCAGTATCATTTTGTCGGAGTCCGACATATGCACCTACTTCATCCCCGAAGAGGGGGCGGTATCCCTTACAGGATTTCCACCCGGTGTAAAAATAAAAAGGTTTAATGTGGCATGTGGCATGTCACGGCAAAAAAGTTGTATATTTTAATAATACGTCAGTGTAAAAACAACGTATTAGAAACGTAACAACAAAGATACTATATCACGTTAATTAGCCCCCTAATGATGATAATGAAATTCCAATCACTAGGTATTACATTAGAAGTTTATTAACAATAGTAAAAACAATAACTAAATCAATGTTGTTTCCAATTGCTTAATTAGGATTAGATCGCTAACCTAATTTTCTAATCAGCGATTACATAAAATGATAATTGAAATTTTTGATTGTTGATTAAATAAATACTATAAGGCTTGTCATAAATCATGTGAATAATGTTTTATTACCAATGTATTAATAACCTTTCCACTCACACTGTTACATTACCACAGACCAAAGAGAGATGTTTTTTATCCTATATTTGTGAGCAACTGAACAGGAAGTTTGTCTGGAGGTAAAAGATCACCTTCGCCTATAAACGAAAAGCCACGTCACTAGCTACTATTAACCTTTAAAATAGGAAAGGTATAGATTTATAGAAGGGTTTAAAGGACAGGATATAGGAGGGCGGGAAGGAAAAATTGGCCTGCAGTGTTACCACTTACCTAACTCTACGCAATGACATCGCTGATGAGATACGATTACTTGATGCCGGTTTTTATGCGAAGGTCGTACCCCTTTTTTATTACATTGGGGGCACACGAGCCCTGATGGAAAGTGTCATCGCCGCCTATGAACACTCGCAGAGCTTGACAGCTATGGAGTGGGGCCGACCTTTTAAAAAGATGTACGCTCTCTTCTTGAAGCACCCCAAGTCATAATTCATCGAAAATATCTCTTAAAGACAGCCGGTCCGAATTAGCCTAACAGCATGATACCGTTTAAATTTAACATTTAATTGGTAAAAACTTACAAAATTTATCTCCACACATGGACCGGTCATATCAGCAATACCGACTCCAACGTTAAACTCCTCACGCGACTCATACCCTGGTGTCGTCGAAGTAGAGGTAGTAGTAACTTCTTCATCTGAACCATCATTTACCACCAAAATAATCACTGCTGTCATAGCACCAATCACCGCTAGGGTCAGGCCCAAAATGACCACTTTTCCGATGGTAGATATGGGCATTGTTTGATGTTACTGAAATAGTAAATGTTTTCATAAACATCGTCTAAAATCTAAATCAAGCTATTTGATGTAGAATGCGGAATACATCTAGATTTCAGGTCTCGTGAACGAAGTCATACATCCTAAATATCCATACAATTATACATCCACGTACCCACTCATACATCCATACATCCTCACAAAAGTTTTTAACGTATTGTTAAGAAAACAACCTCAACAAAACTTTAAACATAAGAATCTCATGATTTCACAAAACTTAATGAACCGAGTCAATACTCAAACAATTTAAGAAGCATAATAAATAGAATTTAGGTACGAAAATTTTAACTTAATATTCAAAATCTATTAAGCATTTTATTGACTATTAAATATCACTGAAGGGACCTACACGCTTTAAAAGCGTAGTAGGGGCTTCTAAAACTTATCATGGTTTGAATTTTAGGTGCAAAAAAATATTAGGTACAAAAAAAACCTTTTCCTGTTACTTACATTATAATTGTTTGTAATTAAGACACTGTATCCATGTGTTTTAAAAACTTACTTATTTATATATTTCTACGAAAACACTTAAGGCATTTAAAGCAATAAATTCATCAAATATTGCCACTGTACTGATATGCAAAAATCAAAATGTAATTAAATTCAAGAAAGTAATGATAATATTCGGCAGTATCTATCTACGTTTAATTATTGATTTTGTGTGTGTACGATTGTTGAACATTTATAACTAATGCGCCGAGTTTAGTCCATGAAAATAGAGCCTTAAATACGAATTTCAGATAAAAACTTGAATATTTGATATATTGTACTTTGAAAGATCCGTTAACGAATAGTGAGTCTTTTTTAAATTAGTCCACGAGATTTTATGAAAAAAAAAACCTTTTGTTTAAAAATTTAGGGAAACAGTCAGTAGTCAGTCAGTCCTACATCTTTGAAAGTACCTACAATATGTCAAAAAATCAAGACTGAGTAACATTCGTATTTAAAGCTCTATTTTCTTGGACTAGTTCTGAATCGTGCTTGTGATTTTTTCTAATTATTAATTTTGTAGGGCTCACATAAACATGTACCTGGCTCGCCAGTCGTACCTCCATCACCAACGCGAGCCGGTCGCTGATTACTCATAACATACATGTTTATACGCGTTTACACGCTCGCGTTCAAAACGACATTCAACGGGCACAAACAAAAGCACAAGCATGTGAACGGGCTGTTCGAATGTTTGAATGTGCTCGTGCGTGTGCTTACCCGACGAGTATCGGTTTTTTAATTTTTGGCACATCAAAGGAAAACGCGCGCGTGTGTACAGCTTGTTTGGTGTGCCCCCCCCTCAAGGCTATTTGCCGTGCTGCTTGTCAAGCTGCTTCCCGGGCTTAGTGGCACGCGTGTAAACCTACATTGCAATGTGTGCACTACAATTTTTTTATTGTTTTATTCTAGTAAAACGATTCTATATATCTTAATTACTTATTATTCTTCTTCGTGTTGGTCTTTAATTCTAAAAATATAAATAACGTTTTTCAAATATAATCAGTGTCGAAATCAAATTTTCTATAAGCAAAGCTGTAGTAGATGACTAGTTTAAATTGGATATACATAATATGAGTGTAAATAAATCAATTATCGAACTGGTATTTACTAAGTATCGGATTTATAATCTGATTTCGTTCAATCAGACGTTGATATTCGCGAAATTATCACAAATCTTAATTACATAAAAATTGTTATTAGCTTTAATAATTTGAAGATAACGATTCTTTCACAGCTAAAAAGTTTTAGATAGACATCATAGTAAGTGCTTAAGAACTCGTGTGAGGTTTTTTATTTCAATTTTTACGTGCCTTAGGTCAAAAAACTATTTTAAAATAAAAAAAACAATGTCAAAATAACGTAGTTATACAGTATTTATGTTTACCTTTGCCTTTACATAAAAATATTAATTTTAAAAAATTGGCAATTAGAATAATGAAATACACATTAATGGAATATAAAGAAACCAATGAAGAATAAGATTGAATATATCTTACCTAAGACGATTTACACATACAAAATAACCAAAGAACTTAATAATTAAATATTTCATTGATTCCCTGTACGTTGAAAATATCTTGTTATTAATATCTAAGGGACGCAATTTAATATCATAAAGAAGTAAATTTTGTGTGTTTGTTTAATTGTAAGGGGTAATCTCGGGATCTACTGCACCGAGTTAAAAAATTCTTTCACCAATAGAAAGCCACATTATTGCTGAGTGTCATAGGCTATATAAAAAACCGAAAAGGATAAATAACATCATGGCCAACGAAGTGGGCACGGGTCAGCTAGTTATTTAATATTCTTATTTTCATATCCTGTCGTCATGCCTATTGATAATTAATGCTTTGCTAATTAATATTTTTGTAGGCACGCGTCAAATTGTATATGATTATTTTTTAAATATGTACCTACTTCCATTCACGTGTTTCGATAAGGTAATAAAAAAATAGTAATAAAACTGCCCTTTTTATTAAATAATTTATTTCATTATAAATAACAGCACATACTGTTAATGTAGACTTATAAATAACAATTTATATCTAACAGTAGTAATTTGGCTTAAATGTTTATTCCTATAACCATTTATATAATTAAAAGTTTGATAAAATGGTTGAAGCAATGACTAAATTTTGTTAGAAATCAATTTGATTATAGGTCGCGTCAAGTATGTTTAGCGCTGGACGAGAATAACTGTGCATCGATAGAATCGCGTAATTGACGTATTGGTGCGAGAAAGACAACACGACTGGGACAACCAATCAACGCTCGCGCACCCGACGATCACGCGCCTCGATACCTTATTTTTGACTTCTGCGCAGGTTTCGTTCAGCGCTAAAGATTCGTGACGCGACCAACACTCGAAATACTATATGAAATTAGTCTTTTGAATTGAGACGTAATCTGAAGAAAATCCATTGGACATATTTTTATGTTATAATAACAACATGTATCTTGTTTAAAATATTGATAATAAAATAGTACCTTTCACAATAATAAGAAAAAATAAAACTACTAATCCTAAACTAACAATTGTTGTGGTGTCTTAGTAGTTGTGGAATCTCTGCTTGAAGGATACAATTTTTGGGACAACTAGTTAAATTTATTTTCCCCCCCACAACAAGACATTGGCAAAATTGTGGCAACACAGCACTGCCATTTCACCAAGAATAGAATAGGATAACTACCATTCCTATTTTTTACACAATAATAAATTTATTTAACTACTTTATATAAATAAAATTGACTTAATCCATGGCCATAGTTCGCATATTGAAATGCAATTTAATTTCATGTAATTTAAACCAGAAAACAAACAAACTTAACTTTATTAAGTTAAGATATTTATAATATGTAGAAACTGCCTTCCGAACCGGTGGTAAATGTTTTGTAATACCATGACGATTCAAAAGTGTTACTTTATGTAGCCTAATTGAATAAAGATACTTTTGACGTTGACTTTATATTACAACATATGCTTTTTACGTATCTTGATATATTTTGATTTAATAAATAAAATTTATTATTCATAAAGGGTGTTTAAGAGTTAATCCCGTAGTTTCCCCTTTGATCATAGCTTAGAGCATATGACTCGATCGAGATTTTTGAAATTAAATTAATATTTTTAAATTAATTCTTACTTCTAGAACAATGAATACATACATGCCGCGTACGTATCTATTGAGTATTTAACCGTTTCCGGGCGGATGATGCCGTGCAGGCACCATATATTTTGCGTATGGCGTATGATGCCCGAGAGGATACAAAATGCAAGGACAATGTTTGTTTGACGCCAGTCACAAGTTTGTGTAAAACACTACCGCACGGAATCTGTGTACGCCACGTTGACCAGTTTCATTTAAATCCATTGCTGTATTATAAATTTTATAGCTTCATATCTTTATTAAATAAAAATAAAAGAAAATACTGACAGTATTCATCAAAATTTTTGGAATTAACTCTTAACATCCTATATAACACACAATAAAAAGAATAAATATAAAAATGCATTAAATTTACTTACACCTATATAAATGGCCATTTTCAATATAATTTGAATTCTATAATAATTGCCACAACCCCACTTTTTGTTACAATCTACATCTTAGTAAAGAAATAATTATTTTTCAAATTTCTTGGCTGTAACTTTTATCTTATTTTTCTATTTACAAACTATAAAAACACTGGATACTCTTTAGTTAGATAGCTTTAAAAATAAATCATTTACTTATAAAAATAATTTGTTACTAAAACATATTTATCATTAATTACGTACATTAACTGAGAAAAAGTGGTACATTACAGCTTTTATATGTAAAATATGTAGTAGGTGCCGACTTGAAAATAGTAAATGAAAGATAAATTATTTAAAATTTCTAAAACACCGCGGTACAGTTAGGTGCCGGCGAGTATACACTGCAATTGCTATAGTAACGTAACATATGTAGTATGCGGTAGGTGCCTTGAAAAAACTGATAAGGGAAATGCTTCCTTGGAACAAATATTATTTTATAAAACCTTATATAATACAGGCATTTTTACACTAAAATTACCCCAAATTTATCACAATATTTTTTAAAGACATTTTAAATACATTACGTAACTTCGAAGCTGTTTGAAAAGCCGTGATACGGGTAGATGCCGCCCAGTATATACTTGTAGTTGCCGTAGTGATGTATGCGGTAGGTGCCGGCCGCCGTGCCTTCCGGTATCTCCCATTCTATTACGGCGTGACTCGTTCCTAGGATCTTGGAATTACGGAGCCAGATGAACCTGGTTTGATAATTGATATATTGTATTGAGAATGTTCATCCTGAGTTGTATGATCCCTCATTTTACTAATTCTAAAAGAGACCCCTTCTCACGTGTCTCATATACTCGTACATGATTATACGACAATATATCGATCAATACAAAAACAGATAGAAGATGCCGTAAAAACAAAAATATTGCAGAGTAGTTCAATGCTTGACCTTTATTGATATCAAAAATAAGAAGAAAACACAGGATGTTTTAATGTTCAAGTTAAATAGGGAAGTGTGACAAGAATGTTTTTAATATAATACGGGGCAAACAAATATGTCATATAAGAAAAAATACTTGAACTATATATGATATACAGGGTGTAAGAAACTTAATTCTTGAAATTCGAACCCCCCTTCCCCCCTTATAACCATTTTTTACAGTTAAAAAGTAGCCTATGTTCTATCTCAGGCTCTAGACTATCCGTGTACCAAATTTCGTTCTAATCGGTTCAGTAGTTTTGGCGTGATGGAAATACAGACAGACAGACAGACAGAGTTACTACTCTCGCAATTATAATATTAGTAATTCAACTTTATTCACATTATTATTATATTTTTACTTTTTCATATCCGGTAAGTAATTTCTTTTTATCTCAATAAAGTCATATGCGCTACGTTATGATCATGAAGGATACTATC